>WHYT01013983.1:74466-105935 GCA_009806455.1 Tetrax tetrax
CCCAGATGCAGGACCTTGCACTTGGCCTGGTTGAACTTCATGAGGTTGGCACGGGCCCACCTCTCCAGCCTGTCCAGGTCCCTCTGGATGGCATCCCTCCCTTCCAGCGTGTCGATGGCACCACATAGCTTGGTGTCATCGGCGAACTTGCTGAGGGTGCACTCTATCCCACTGTCCATGTCGCCGACAAAGATGTTGAATGGGGCCGGGCCCAACACAGATCCCTGAGGGATGCCACTGGTGACCAGTCTCCACTTGGACATCGATCCGTTGACCACCACTCTCTGAGTGCAGCCATCCAGCCAACTCCTTATCCACCGAGTGGTCCATCCATCAAACCCATGCCTCTCTAGCTTAGAGAGAAGGATGTCGTGCGGGACAGTGTCAAAAGAGTCCAGGAGCCTTCAGAGCACAGCAGATAGTAACGTTGACTTACAGGCCAATGCGTTCTCAACTCAGGCTCTTAACTTGCCCCTGATGCAGTAGTAAGAGATTGGGCAAGAAGCAAATTAGAGACTTCAGGCTGCTGAGGTGGTGCTGAAGCTGTGTCAAGCGTGCTGCAGACTGATGAAGCTTTCTGAATGATTTTGACTCTTAGCTGTATGCAATGTATTATGAGTTGAAATAATTCAGTCTAGAGGTTAAGAAAATATTATTAAAATTAGGACTAAGTTGGACAGAAATAGACACAAGATTGTTGGCAGACAGTAGTGTATAAAAAGCCAATGCATCCACTTATATTAGTTGTTAGTGTAGAAGCTGTCAACCTGACAGCCAAGCTTTGAAGGCTGATGAAAAGAGCCTCAGCCAAGGATTGAGATGTAAGCCAGCCATGTCCTTCAGCGATTTCCCTTAAGCCTCTAGGACTACTTCTGTCTTCTCAGCCTTCTCTGGCTGACTGCTGTCCTCATCTTAACCTTGCCACAATACTGGGAAAGGCTTCGAGATGAACTCTTTCTCTGAGATGAGAAAGCGATAAAAATCTGGAAGATATGAACCAGCTAAAGACACTTCAACCTTCTTCATTCCTTCTCCCTAAGTCTTGAAGCAGCCTTACAATCATTGATCAAACAAGGCAAAGCAGATCTGTTTGACAAGAGATGTGATAGAAACCTTGGGGCTGCAGAGCATCTCACAGCTTTACTGGATAGGTTTTTAGATAAGACTAAAATAAGGCATGACCAAAGCCCTGTTCATTCCCATCAGGGTCTGTAAGTCTTTCAGCATGTCTGTGTGTATGTATGTATATGTCTGTTCATCCAATCTCAATATAGGATGCTAACCCGTGCCACACCTGTCCATCAAATGCAGAAATATAGACCCTCTTGCCTCCTACAGTGTTGTCTTAGCACACAGAAACAAAGAACTCCAAGGACACAGAAATGCACCCTGTGCTTTGTGTTTATTCCCAGCACATAGACACTAGAACTACAATAAAGTTGCTCAACTTGAGTTGGAAAAGTATTGTGGCTGTTGACAAGCAGTAAACACAGAAAATATCTTACTTTGACTCTAAAGTTCCCATATTCGGAGTGCCTGTTCGCATACCGGTAAGTAGAAAGCTGCCTCAACTTCTAAGAAAGCTCAGACTATGCTTAAAAAAGAAAGAAAGAAAGAAAGGAGAGTAAATATCTAAAAACATAAGCACTAACACAGTGGGTCAGGCCAAAATTACGTGAGGATCACTATACTGCCTTTGATGTTTGCGGGAAGTGGCTACGAATACACAGTTATCTTTCCATTGCTAATTTATGCTCACTTCCCGCTACTGGCAATTTACAGCCTCCTGAACCAGAGGTTGCATTTGGACCTACTGCATTCAACATTCACCAACGAGATTACCATTCCTGAATTTGTCTCATCCTTTTTTATTGCGCCATTTTAGGCTCAAATATCTTAACTCTCAGTGTTTTGATTGACAATGCAGGGAGCAAAACGGATTCCCAACTCTTTTACTACCCTACAGCTGTAAGTATTACTTGACTCTTTGTTACAGTAGCCAACATGTTATATTGGTGTGCTATGCTTATTTGTTAAATAATATTAGAGAAGGTTACTATTTTGATGTTATTTACATTTCCTTTTTCATATTCTTATGATAAACATGTTGGGCATGATGTAAGTACTGATCACAGAATAAAACTTCAGGTTCAGAGGAAGATGACCAAAACAAATGATATTTCATGTTCATCCCTACAATGAAGAGAATTTCTAATGACCATATTTGTCTGCAGTTCTTTCTAAATACAAAGGATCCCATACTCCTTTGCAAAGCACTGACATTACAGTTAAGTTCAGGTTAATCAAAGTTGAATTTTAACAAAAAATTTTTAAAAAGCATGTTATAGTTACATGATTTTATTCAAGAGTAAGAAAATATTTGAAACGATCTACACTTTTCTTTTGTTTTCCATACACTGCCAAAGAACTGAATAATTATTTGAATGCATTAAGTCAGAAGAACGCAACCTATTTCCAAGTTTATCTTTTATTACAAATTAGTGAAACAGTCATTCCATTTCTTCTTTGTTCCACGATTCTGGTTATAATAAATTCATCTGTGCTCCCCCAAGATTGACCTCAAAGAACATAAACTTTGTTCAGTATTGTTAGTAGCAGAGACAAAGAAAATACAGAAAGTTGGTCCTCTGAAGAGCTTTGCACTAAAAAGAATAGCATGCTCATCATTAGTCTCTGCAGAAAGCTAATTATCACTAATCTAGGGTGTTTGGAACAACATTTTTGTAAACTTAATACAATTGGTACAATGCAACAAAATAGCAAATATGAACTGTGAGATTCATATAAAGCTAGTTAAAGAAAGCAAGAAAATCATGGCATATAATTTTCTATAATTTAGCTAGAAAATGCAGTACACACTATAAATGGACCAAAATAACCTTCACTTTAGGCAGCCTTCTATTCAAAAAGCAATTACTACTTGTTAGCCTTTGAATTTTGCTTCTCCTTAACAGCATTAAAAAGAACATAGCTTTTTGCTTCAGAGGTCTAAAATGTTTTATAGAGGCTTTGTTGTAAGGTTGTTTCATGTGCCAAATGTCCACTATCCAATTTTAGAAAAAAAAAATTAAACTCAGTGGTGCATTTTTGATTTTTCATTTCCAACAGAGACATTCTTCAAATCTTCTCCATTCTTCTATATTGCATAAAGTAACATGGTATATAATCATACCTCAATTTTGCACTGCAATCTGTTATCACAGGCCTTTGTACTGCCATAGTCCTGTTGACTTAAATGAAGCTCTGCATGGGTGGAAGGGACTGCTGCACTGCAGAAACAGATGTTAAATCGGAAGGAGTAAGAATAACTTTCCCATACAACATGCGGAGGTTAAGGAGAGTTTGCAATGCACAATTCTGCATGGAATTTAACTCAGTCGGCACTCAACAGGAACTTCTTTTAAGACCAGAAGCCACTCCTGTTTCTCATTCATTGACCAGACTGACATAAAACAATGAGTCCAGAGATTAACTTGTAATTACATGGAATAACAGCAACTGAAATTTTACAAATAACGGGGAAGAGAACACAGTAAACCAACTAAAAAAGAACAGATTTTTTGAGACACCTAGGGAATTTTACCTATTTCCTTTTGCACAGGCACCTTGGATCACCCTTAATATCTGGATAATCCCCTAACACCTCTGGTGTAGATCTGTGAGATGCACACAATCCGAAATTCATCTTTATTGAACTTCTTTGTGCTCAGGGAGGGTTTTATACTGCTCTTAATTTACTCTGTTACAGTTGCTATAAACCTAACTGGGATGTAGCCCTTCACTGTATGGAGTTCTGCAGTTTTTTGTCGAAGAAACATTACTCTCAAATTAAGATGGATGTTTCCTCAGGCCCTTTCTGAAGAACATTCTCTTCCTCATGCTCATTCTGGTTCTCCTCACAGCACAGTCCCCTACACCCCTTTTCATACAGTCCAACATAGCTGATCATTAACTTCAGAGTTGCTTTTCCCTTTGACTAGTGTTGTCTCCCAGTCTTCTGTTTTGGACAGGTTGCCTCCAGTTTGGTGCAGTGGCCAGATTTCTTGTTTGGGAGGTACTAATTCCCACCAAGCCAGCTCAGTTTATCTGGGAAAACATGCCTTTAGCCCAGACCTTTTCATCCTGGATTTTGTCCCCACCACAGCATCACAGAATAGGCCAGCCTAAATGCTACCTCAAAATGAAGTGGACACAAGTGTGTGAAGCCCAGTCTTTTCAGTCATGGATGTAGACCTAGCATTTCCACCATTGCTCTGGTTGGCTAGCTAGCCAAAGCTGCTGATCGTGTGAGTGTGCTGTGATTGTGGCCTGTGTATGCTAAATGGGAGACCTGTTGACCATTACTACAGATTCAGTGGTCTCTATCAAAACCTATGTAGGTATTTCTAATGAGTTGAAACAAAAGACAATTTAAAAAACCAGTAAGAATTGATGCTGTTGCTTAGTCTTCATAAAAACAAGTTCTCTTTATCACAGGGTACCTATTTATTAAACATTCATTTCTTATCCTCTCATGGCAATGGGAAGCAGGGGTTACTTTGTGACAATCAAATCGTATGATTTCATTTTTATTGGATTAATGTCCTTTCCTGCTGCAAGCAGTTCACAAGAATCTCCTAAAAATGAGTGCAATTCAGTGCTTGCCATTGCTCCATTTTTCTGTTATGACCAAATTGGACACGAAGAATAGGCTAGCAAATCAGTGGGCAAGAGGAAGATCAGAGCTTGACACAGCAAGCTGTGTAACACTGAAATGCAATTCACTTTTACGATGACCCACCTCATTAATTTCTCTTTCCTTTTGAGAAAAGCAGATTGGGGTTGTACTGTACGTCTTGCCAACAATTGATACCTAGTTATTACAGACAAAACATACTGGCTAAAGAGAGTAGCTGGTCAACAGGCATTTCAGAAATAGAAACGGTCTGAGGAAAATGGAAATGTTGCGCCTGTAATGTAATGTAAGTGTGAATGTCTGTAAGTATGCTCAGTTGCCCTTGTATAATGCAAACAAGGGAAAGAACAATGCCAGAAAAGTGGTAGAATTCTCGTATTGTTTTCCTAAGCATAATTATATTCTTACTTCTTTTAACGGAAATGTATTATAGACCTAAACAGGTAAAAGGCTGGATGCCTGACAAACATAATCTATTGAACTATTGAGTTTAAAATTTAGCTGCCAGGAATATGATGCTCATTTTAGAACATGCTCCATCAACCAGCAAAAGTCAAGAAAAAGCAACAATTCAATAGATCCGTCAAACCTTTTCTATATGACAGATTAAACCAGCACATTAAGGCATATGGTTAAGGAAAAGAAAAGCTTATTTATATTTGGGCAAGTACCTCTAATAGCTAATTATTTCTTTATTATTATTATTATTATTAGTTTAATTTTCTAGTAAAACTAAGTGTTTTGCTACACAGCTGCTTGGTGAGTTAACAAGTCCTTTGCTACAGGTATTCATAAACTGCAAAAGTAAATCACTAGCTAATTTGGGAAGAGATCTTAAAATTTTGATTTGATTTTAACCTTCCAACAGTAATTTTTTTTCAATATATGTTCCCATGTATATGGATATAAGGTGTATACAAAATATACAAAAACCCTCAAGCGTAACAGTTAATCTGAAGCCTCTCCTAGCAAAGCACCACTGAAGATGAAGATGCCTATTGTCCTGTTCAAAGTCCTTCCAGTATACAAAGTGGTTGCAAAGGCAGCTGAGGACACTTACCTCTCTGCAGTAATGGCTGGAATCAAACACCTCTATTTTAAAGCCTACCCGTTCTTAGAAAGCATATTTTTTAGTTAATCAAGTACAAATTCCCTCCCTATTAAAGTAATCTTCAGGAATTACAATTAGGAGCCTCATGTGCTGGAAATTGTTCAGCAGGCCAGAATTCGCCTACCAGTGTGAGGTATTGGGCCATAAAAATGATCAGAGGGCTTGAGCACCTCTCCTGTCAGGACAGACTGAAAGAGTTGGGGCTGTTCAGCCCAGAGAAGAGAAGGCTGCAGGGAGACCTTACAGCAGCCTTCCAATACCTAAAGGAGGCCTACAGGAAAGATGGGGAGAAACTCTTCATCAGGGCCTGTTGTGATAGAATGGAAGGTAATGGTTTTAAAATAGAAGGAGGTAGATTCAGATTAGATATTAGGAAAAAAATTTTGACACTGAGGATGGTAGAAGACTGGCATAGGTTGCCCAGAGAGGTGGTAGATGCCCCATCCCTGGAAACATTCAAGGTCAGGTTGGACAGGACTCTGAGCAACCTGATCTGGTTGGAGATGTCCCTGCTCCTTGCAGAGGGGTTTGACTAGATGATCTTTAAAGGTCCCTTCCAACCCAAACTATTCTGTTGTTCTACAATTAACCCAAATCAGAGGTCTTCACTGCCTCTGCAGGTGCCGTGCATAATGCTCTGAGGAAGACATCCTCCTCACAGGGTACAACACAGAGGACTGAGGTTGCTTGCTGGCCCATGAAATACCGATACTCCTGATTCCTCTACTAAGGAGGGAAAAACTATTCTAGCACCAAGAGAGTTAAAGAACTTGCATTTGGTATTGCTACATGTGCTTGTAGAATTGCATCCATTGTGATCTGAGCAGGGTTTTCATTCATGAAGAAGAGTACAAGTTGTACTTATGCTTTGGTCGCATGAGCAAAAGCTGCTGGGAATGGCCTTTATGCTTTTACTGAAGAGGTGTTTGAGACTTTTGTCCATGCCATGGACACTTTGGTAACATATCTTCCTTCTCTCCACATTCCCACACAAAATGTACATCTTTCTGCCCACAAAGGATAGAAGTTGGATAGAAGCTACTTAGTGCTAGGTCATCACAACACTAGAAACACTTAAGTTTCAAATTTGGGGGGTCCTTCAGTTACTGCTCAACAAACAGAATTTGTATTTGAAATATAAAGTTCATCCAGAAGCCACAGAAGCTGCATAATTTTGCAGTAGATTTTAATTCTCATTTGTTTTATGAGTGTACTGAGTTGAGTGGATTATAAGGACAGACCACTCAGAGAAAGCTTAGCCCAGCAGGATGTCATATTGAAACAGAGTGGGTGCACGGATATACAGCTTTCACGCTTTGAGCTGCAATGTTCAAAGGAGATCATCAATTTTAAATTACATTTCTGTCTCAGATTGTTTCACTGGCTGCTATTATGAAAACACCTGTGATTATCAGAACTGTCAACCATTATTTCTCAGAATTTTTTGTATTTGCATTAGTCTGTGCATTTGGCATCACTTTGTGTCTAGTCTGTGCTATTTCTCCTGTAAAATCAAGATGCTACTGCAGAGCAATTAATTTTACTTGTGCATTTCCTGTGATTTTGCATCTGAGAACTACAAATGCAGTTAAGTGAGATATTGCCATTCCTGTCAATCTGACAATATTGTCCTGACATGCTACTTGCAAAGTAAAGAGAAAGCAGAGCAGCATTTATGTAAGACAGGAAAATCAGACTGTAAAATAATTGCCTTGGGGCTACTGGTTGTAGGTATCCAGCTAAAACAAATTTCTAACTGAAACACGGCTTTCAATTTTGCTTAAGTTTCCTGACTTTTTATTATTGTCCAATGGCTTTAGATATTCATATGTACTCTAATAAATTGTCCATTTCTGTCTGTTATTTGAAGAGTTCCGACTTCATTAATTTTTGTACCTGTGCACTACCTTCCACAACAATAATGGCTATTTGATAACTTAAGAATGCTGATAGAAAAGGATGTTGTGTGCTAGCAAGTGACATGTAGCCTTGCAAGAATAAAGATAAGGTAATTTTATGACCACTGTTTGCGTGTTGGTTAGTAAACAGCTATTATGGAACTGGAATATAAAGTTTTCCTGTGTCAATGCATTGATTTAACTTGGAAAGAACCACAAGAAAGACAAATAGGTAAACAAAATGTTGTCTAGCCAGGCAACTATACTAATCTGAAAGACACAAACACACTTTGCAAGCAAGACTTCCTAGTGACAGTCTGACTAGTCTGAATTTTTAAGATTTCAGAATCCCTTTTTTCCCCCTAGGAGAGTGTTTGGTCAGTGGTTATCATTTTCATTGCTCCCAGAGGGAGCAGAATATATCAGTACAGGAAACAGGGTGACCTGCCAAGGTAATAAGCTCACTTGGTACACAAGGATATGGTGCTTGGTAATTTTCCAGTAAAATTGTGTAGGTGATTCGTCTGAATCAGACATTCTTTGGGAAGTCTTTTCTTGTCTCAATTTCAACAGGAAAGATTGGTCGGCTTCCAGTACTCAGATCAGAGACAAAGAAAGAGAGCTTCTTCTTCACCTTAAGGCAAATGTTGAGGGGCATTCTCATCAAATATGGGACACTGTGGTTCAAGTCTCAATTCTTGGTTTAGATGAGAAACTCAAGCTTCTTTTTTTTTGCCATACCAAATACAAATGTCCTTGTATGTCCATTGCAGTTTGCCTAAAGGTCTCTGTTCCTGGAATTGTTTCACAAAAAAAAATCCCTTGTAAATATTAATTGCCCCAGAAAGGGAATTTAAGTCAGGCTGATTTTATAGTCAAGTGCTTTTAGTACTCATGTGGGAGGCTGGAATTACATACAATCAATAGTTAATATTTTGTTAATAGAAAATAGGTCTTTCCAGAGAAATTGATTATTCTCTGTACCTCTTCCATGGTAGTCAGTAGACTTATGACTCAGACACTTGTCTAGGCAGCACTAGCCACTTGAAGGAAAATGTGCTTCTTTCCTTTTCACCTTAGAAAGCAAACTGAAAGTTTTATGCAATATCAGCAGCTCTCACAATACAATAAATATATTCCCGGCCAGTGTTAAGCAAGGCTTGAGAATTTAGTGCCTTGTGTAAGACTTGCAGGATTGCTGTTCAGAAAAAGAATAATCGTGGAGATGCTTGACATGAATGTCCAGAGATATTTTAAATCCTCTACAACTAGGAGCGGTAAATACAATACAGGGATGATGGGAAACTTGTGACAGTGAGGAACAACTGCTGGGGACAGCCAGGGAAATCACAGATATCTGAAACAGAAGGAGACTTTTTGCATTTAAGTTATCCCTTAGTGACTGGAAAGGCTAAAGGCTCATACCAAGCCAGAGTCTAGGAGGGATGAGGAGTAAAGCAGTGTCCTAATGCTCTTTTAATTTTCTTGCATGTTTTCCTAAATATATATCCACAGGGCAAGTTTCATGTGCCTGATTATAAGCAACCAGATCCATTTGTGATGCCCAAGGGTATCCCACCCATCTTCCAGATGCTGCTTCAACAGGAATCAGTAAATTCTGTATTACATATTCCAGCTCTGTGATGATGCCCTTGATATCAGTAATAAACACATACACACTTGCACACAAATCTGGGGTCTGGATGACTTGCTGGTAGCTAAAGTCATAATCAGCCTGTGAATTGCAAAACTCTAATTGACAGATGAGGTCAAAGGTATTATGTGACAGCTATTTATGAGCTTACGTTATATAATATGCATTTGTGGTCTAATTCTATCTTCTAACAGACAAATATTTATTCTGTAAAATTGTTGACTTAATTTGAAACCTGCTTTAGTACACACAAGAATGAGACAAACATTTTTTTTTCTTAATCTTTCCCATGATTTATTTGGTGTTTGCTGCATTACTCAAACTAATGTTACTGCAGTTTGGAGCTGTGATATTGTCCCATCAATATCACTAAAATGGTGGTGATTTATACCTTTGAAGAATATTGTCTTGAGTGTCTAATTTTATGTCTGATTCTATTAGGTCTTGTTCATGTGAGTGGTGGTCCCAAGGATATCAGTATAGGTAAACCAAAGAAAAGGTGAGTTAGGATTAATGTAGCAAGTTAATGTCTACAAAGTAGGTGTCAATGTCTGATTAATAACTCCCTTACTAGTCATTGTGCATAAACAGAAAAAAAAATCCAATGCTAAAAAAACCTGCTGGGAACAATTATACAATTGAAATAGAAAATGATAGCCTACATCTGGTCCAAGGGAACTAGCTGAAACCATCTAATTTGTAAGGCAGAAGTGAAGAATCTACAGGTGACATCCCCATACAGAATTTTTAAGACCTTGATTCAATTTGAAAGTTCTGTCAATCAGAGTAATAATGTTTTAAAAAGCTGAAAACACCTGAGTTTATCTTTACTTTTTCTACACGTGTAACCACACATACCCTGTCTTCCAAAAAGTGAGTGATGCCACTAAAGCCTTTGGAAACATTCCCAAAGCTTTACTACTATATTACTTAAGAAGAGAGCCAATCATGTAGGCATGTAAGAAATACCTAGTCTTCCAGCCCTCATAACCAGAGCTCATGACTCTACCAGCTTTGTGTCTGTCCCACTCCCTGTTTCCCTCTCTCCCTGTGCCTTAGTTGCTGGGAGGAGCTGTATGAGAACAGTGAAGGGAGGAAGGATTATGCAGGCAGGGTGGCTTCCCCTCGCTCTCTCATTCACAAATGTTTTCTCGGTGAGAGTGATTAAAAGTCATCAGCACTAGTGTGGGAATGAGGGCAATGCTGGGAAAGGATGTGGTGGTTCATTATTGGTGCTGCAGAGCTCACTTGAATAACACTTCTGTGCTACTGCAAGGTGTAATGTAGCCTACAAATACCACGCCCCCTGCCCCCTGGCAGCTCAAAAAAAAAGAGAGACAAATATTTAAAATCTATACACAAATTAGTCATCTGTGTAGACAAAGACATATGCAGAGTTTGAATGCTTTTCCACAAATAAATTCTATTGTAGAAAGAAAATTCTTCTCTGTCTACTGATTCCTGGAGCCAAACTCATCCCTTCCTACTCCAAATCCACACGTGTTAAAAGCAAGAAGCCATTTGCAATTTTTTTATGATGTGTCAACCAGCCCATGACTTAACACTTCACTTTAGATTATCCACAAAGTCATTCTAACAACTATGACTTCCTGTACAGTGGCGATTTTCAGGTGCTTTCTAATGATCTACAGGTTACGGTACTCCAAAAGATTTTCAAAACTAGATTCTTATTCATTTTGTCTTCTAAAGTATTACTCAGTTTCAGATGCTCTTTTCTGAGATAAATCAAAAGAAGGGGCCTTGAGCTGAACTCTCATTTTTCAGATGGAAGGTTCAGATTTGATGTCATCATGTTCTTATTCTGAGGTCAAGAAAATGCTCATTTAGAGAATTACTTATATAAACTCCAATCATCTTCTCTTCTTCTAGGGTTCCAAAAATAAATTAATTTATTTGGCTATCATCTTGTAAAAGAAGTAAAGAGAGAATAATGGTAAAAATGACTAGATTTTTTTTCAAAGAGAAAGCAAAGCTGTTATTCTATTTCAGCAGTGCACAAGGTGCTTCTATTTTATTCTGCAAACACTCCTACAGGCTTATACGTATAAAGTAAGGCACTTATAATGGTTGGTGTATATAACAAAGCATTACTTAGCTAAGGCTATAATAAAGAGTCTGCTGAATAATATTATTTTTTTTTTCTCTATGTTAACTCAATGTCTTCCATTCAGACATTTGTTTCCATATGTTTCATTCTTAAACAACACTTGCCCAAGCCTCAGATGTGTCACAGCAGCACAGGGACACCCTGAAACTGTGAGAAGTGACTCTGGTCTCTAAATCTAGAAAATTGGACCTTCTGATGCCATCAGTACACTCTCTAAACATGACTCTGGAGAATCCGATGACAGAACAAGGATCTGTGTTTGTCAGTTAGTTTATCCATTTCATAGCTGCATTGGAGATGCGTGTGTGTATATATATTCCTTCTACTGTGCCAGACACTAAGATCTTTATGGAGTCTCTGAGAAAGTGTCAATTATTGCTCCTTTTCCATCAAGAAACTTGATGGTAAAAGGGAAAACAGCAAGATTACGGTTTGGTAGTCTAGAATCATGGAATGGGTTTTTTTTGTTTGGAAGGGACCTTCAAAGATCATCTAGTTAGTCCAGAGCCCCCGTCATGGGCAGGGACATCCTTCACTACATCAGGTAGGTGTTGTCCAAGACTGGACTCTTAACACTTCATGGAGGGGGCATTCTGGGTTTGAATTCCCTGTGAGAACGGAAAGATGGCAAGGAAAAGGAGGAAGAGGAAACAAAGATGGGAAATAAGAAAGGAAGAACATAAGAGGCATAGGAAAAGACATAGACTGTGTCAAATAAAAAGATGAGACTGACAGGAATTAAGAATCATGGAGCAGCATATGGACAAGGAACAATATATTTACAGTGATAGCAAAGGGAGATGTATCTGCAGTAGTATAGCAGTGAATGGGATCTGAGTATGAGACTCACACGCCGGCAAAGGGCTGGTTTGACTTTTTACACATTACCACCGAATCAAGCTGCCTGCCCGAAACAGAAATAGGGCAACTCAAGTCATACTACATCCTGTGTACAAAAACCCCAAAGAAATAACAATGAAAGAGCTCCTACTGTTCCTGCCCAGCAGCAGATACATGATGGAAAATGTCAAGCCACACAAGTAAATGTTTTTCCCCCAAGTTCTACAGATCAGGATGACATTTCTTCTTTTATCTTTACCAAAATGACATTTTAAAATTATTGCTTTGTTGATATCTCTGTACTATTTTCTTGGAAAGTTTGGATTGCAAGTGTAGGGCTTATCCATTAAAATTTTTGATGGCGTGTCCAATTATCCAGGGAAACTGGGCTTTATATGTTACTATTCTATGACATCCCAGCAAAAGCCTTTAGAAAAGCAGAGTAATCACCTCTCATCTTCCTTTAGCTCTTGTGCAGTGCTCCGTAAATGTAAAAGTTTACTAGTTTTCTTTGAATATGGGGAAAATAATAATTTAGATTTGAAAAAACAAAACCCTGCTGAACCGGAAGTATTCAAGGTAGATGGAAATTACAATAATTTGTTTTTGAGATGGAGAAAGAATGCTCATTATTAACCATTCAAGTAATAAACTTTATGATGTGTCAGTTTTCCTTTTTCCTAATACCCAATATGAACTTCCTCTGATGCAGCTTTAAGCCATTCCCTCATGTCCTATCAATGGACACCAGAGAGAAGGAATCAGCAGCTCCTTGTGTAAGTATACAATTTATGTGTTTAAATACAGTGCACATATGGATGAAATCTAAAAATAAGAGGTGAGTGTAAATATACAATATACAATAAATATATAATATGGAAAAAAAAAAGTGAAACAATCTGGAATTCCTGAACTGGGAAAGATTTAAACATGTGAGAGGAAATGTCCATAAACATGTATTGTTTACAAAGGCTTTTTGCCAAGCACCCTGCAAAGCTTCTTTCATAGAATCATAGAATGGTTTGGGTTGGAAAAGACCTTTAAAGGTCATCAAGTCCAACTCCCCTGCAAGGAGCAGGGAAATCTTCAAATCGATCAAGTTGCTCAGAGTCCTGTCTAGCCTGGCCTTGAATGTTTTCAGGGATGGTTACCTCTCTGGGCAACCTGTTCCAGTGTTCCACAGCCCTAATTGTAAAAAAATTTGGTCCGTATGTCCAGTTTGAATCTACCTCCTTTTATTTTAAAACCATTACCCCTCATCCTTTCACAATAGGCCCTGCTAAAGAGTTTCTCCCTGTCTTTCCTGTAGGCCCCCTTAGGTACTGGAAGACCTCCATAAAGTCTCCCAGGAGCCTTCTCTTCTCCAGACTGAACACCCCCAACTCTCTCAGCCTGTCCTTATAGGAGAGGTGCTCCAGCCCTCTGATCATCTTCGTGGCCCTGCTCTGGACTTGCTCCAGGAGGTCCATACCTCACAGGTCCATATTTGTAATGAAAATACAGAACCAGAGCATTAATTTGCTAATTGATTCCAAATACATAAGGAATTGAACCAAAGTCCCAAATCTAAGAGCTCACCCAGCAAAGTTAATTAATATAAAATGATAAGATTTTCAGTAAAGACCTACCTCTAAGAGTCATAGCTGATCAAGAACATCCATCAAAATCAGAGTGTTTATGTATATGTGCATGAGATGCCTATTTTATCAGAGATATTTTAACTAAAATAATAAATTTCTGTCCCTAACTTCTCTTGATTCCGAGTGGTACAGAATAAAGAATTCAAATTGAATCCCACTTACTACTTTTATTTTCTCAAACCTGAGCAGCTTTTATAAGCCTCATTTTTGTTCCTGGCAGAAGTATTTTGCTCAAACGTCTTTTGCAAATAGGTGAAGTACTTGAAATACATCTTTCATTGAAAGATATTTTTAAACAGTAAATTTTTGTATGCTTCTCCTGGCATCTAAAGAGGTTCTACCTTCTGCCTTGATAATTCAGAGAAAAGACCTGAAATGTCTGCTGTTGCTGCTAACAATCCTTCTCTATGATGAGCAGCAGAACTACCTCCAAAGCAATTTACTACTTGATGTGAGTAAAAGCATCAGAATCTGTCATGGATTAGTATCTCCATTTACAAAGTATCTGTCTTCCAGAAAAAGATCTTCAAAAACCTAAGAAGTCAAGCACTACTGTTAGCAGAGAGAAGATAATTAAAATAATTGGTAGTTCCTTGGTGCTTGAAGTGCCAATGTAGGCAGTGAAACAGGACAGGATGTTCGCCTTGTGTTAACGTATTCCTGCACTGCGGTTTCATGGGCCTTTGAAAGAATTAATGCAGATTGTATCCTATAGGTCTGCTCATGATAAGCACTTTCTGGAGCTGGCACTGGGACTCCTTAAAAGTGTCATAGCCTAGCTGAAGGTGATATCTATTTCTATGCAACCAATATAAAATCTAGTGAGAGATTCTAATCACTGAAGAGTTGCTGGTGAACATCCAGATGTACCTATCTTAAATGTTTTATAAATCCAGATTTACCTCTATCAGTAAGCAAGGTTATCAAAGATTAGAATTTTGCTTTCCTTCAAAAAAAAAAAAAAAGAAAAGAAAAGAAAAGAAAAGCTTGCTGTTACTAGCATTCATTCAAAAGCAGAGTAATTAACAATTTATATTTTTGTACAATTTCTTTGAACTCTAACCCTATTTCAGCTTTACTGCCTGACGTCCAGATCATTCCTGTGGCATAGCCAGAAAATCTTATTGTTCAGTTTGCATTTATAAGCTTTCTGAGATAATTCTGAATACTGATCCAAAAGCACATGAAGGCAGCTTTATGTGAGCAAGTGGTGGGCCTTAGCTATAGATCACAGACATGCAGGAAAAGAAACACATAAAACAGATCTTTGGCATCTTACTGTTTTATTCTATATTATGTTGTATTCACCTCTGTGGCAGATACTCATTCGTCAACCCTTTTAGGTCTACTGAGAGTTTGCAGTGGGACTTTCCTCAACGGCAGCCAACTAAGGAGTAGTATTCCACAATAACATGAGTGGCTTCTCCAGTACCACGGCAGAGAAAATAGTCTCAACGAATCTCTCTAGCACCTTATTGTTGCTATATGTTACCCCTATATGGCTATATCTACATGGGTAAATATAGTAATGTTAGAGACTTTCCTGGCTTTGTAGCCTATGCTACAAACTGGTCATGTTCAGGATAGACAGCACTGTTCCTGGGTCCTCTCTGTGCTCCATGCAAGGATGCCTAAGACATCATTATTATTTTCAACATCAAGAAATGTCCTTTATACAGGATATCTGAATAATAACACTTCCAACTTAGGCACATCATTTAATGCTCCATTCACATGAAACAATTCCAGGTCATGGATATCTGTTTTCTGCGAGAAAGTGAAGACGTTGCTTTGCTTCAGGTGCAGATCAATAACAATTATATGATCACTATTAAATGACAGAAAGCAAGTCAATAAAATCATGCTCTCACAAGCCAGTTAGAGGCAAACTTAAATGCACAGGCAAGTCATAGCACTGTATGGCATTATTAGGCTTATTAAAGGGCAACAATTCAAAAGGGAGCTAGTGAAGTCTGTAGGGTTTTCTTTGGTCTCATCATTGTAGTTTCTGACGGTCTAAGTTCTTACTTCTCCTAATTTTTACCCTATTTACCATTATAGCTATAATATTTTGCTGAATTTTATTGTCTAAAACATTACATATCTGATTTCCACATATCTATTGAGCTCAAATTGATAGTACTAAATTGGTATAATAACATGAAGAATAATGTCTTCAAGTCAATCGAAGGTTGAATCTTCAGTGTTCTGGGGTTTTTTTTTGTCTTAATTTTAGAAAGGTCCAGAACATCCAGAACAAACTATTTGTTTTGGCAGTATTCTTATGATGGTATGGTGCATAAAGCTATACTCTGTGATCATACAGTAATTTTTAGAGTGTTGTCCTAAGGCAGAGAGGACCCAGGTCTTCCAGTTCCAGAAATATCTAGGATAGAAAGTATCTGCTTTGAGTCAGCATCTCAGAACACTGATCTTCCAGACTTGGAGTTTTTCCCACATTAAAGAAGACAACGTTTTGATCTGGAATCGCTCAGCTGGACACATTCCATTTTAACAGGAAAATATATTTGTCTTGGAGATCCTCACAGTGTGAAAAGATAAAAAGAAATTGTTATAAGAAGCATTACCTTTTGGTCAGTTTCTCTCTTTTTATCTGACAGCAAGTTGGATGCAGGGCAGAAACATAAAAAGTGGTGTAATCTGACAGAAAAGAGCATTTTCATCTATCTACCCAAAAAGCCACTGGCCACATTTACCTCATGCTCTGGCAAAATCCAGGCTGAGAGCCCAGCTATGGAAATTCTGCCGACTCTGGAGGAGGCAAAATGACATTGTACTCTGCAACAGGTCTTCAGTCAGTCAGTGAAAAGAGCTGAAGTGCTTGGTCCTTGCATAAGATGGGATGTCCAGAAAATGTGCTGATTCAGAATGATATACAAGGAAACAACCCAAGATGAGGCTTTAATGCCTCTCCCAGTGTCTCTGAGGGTTACTTTCACTACATTTTTAGCAGGTTGCTGGCTCAAATAATGGTTGTGTTGTTATCATATTGCTATCTTTTATTTGTAGGAGCTCTTAGTATGTTTGTAACATTCAGTCTTTGGAAAAGGTTGCACTGCTAGCTTTGTGATGCAAGTCATCAAGGAAGGAGCTGTTACAAACAAATGTTAGCTTTCTGTTCTAACTTCTCCAGAGATGCAACATATTTTTTAAGGAACAATATCTGTTTAAGATTTTTCAAATGGTTTCTTTAAGTCCTGAGGAAAAGATGTGTTTTCTGTTCTGTATTTCCACACTACTTCTGCATCCTGGTCTTCATATTATCACTCTTTACTTCCTGTGAAGAGCAAAGATAAAATTGCTCTTCACGGCACTTGTGCAAGTCGGGAATGGAAGCATCTGTGCCTTTCCTAAGCCATATAACCAAAAGCATACTTTGCCCTATGATTTGCTGTGTGTTTTGGAATAAGAGTGATTATACAAGTGTAAATAGTTGTCATTGTTATTGGCATTTGCAGTACTAGTATGGCAGCGGGAAAAAGCAACAAAGTAGCCCATGTATCCAATCTCTTTTCTAGTGCTATGGCTCCTTCTATTCCAGCTCATGGTTATTTCTCTTGCATCTGTAGTTTTGCATGATTTTTTAATGAAGTACCAAAGGATAAGCATGCACTCTGATGCTCATTCTCATACTATTTATTTCATTACGGTGGTACAGAATAAAGCCTGCAATTATTTCAAATGCAAAACCAGAAGAAAAGGCACTATATTTTCTCCTCAAAAACAAATACAATTGCTACTAGGGCAGTGGTTTCTAATGTTTTAAATGGTTAACTTCTTGTTTTTCTTTTTTTCTTTCTTTATTTTTTTTTTTTCTTTCCTGAATAAAAGACCTACAGGGGGCCAAAACTGACCAAGAGAAACCTGAAATATACTACACTCTGCTTCGGTGATCTTTAACGACAAAAGTATTATTGTATCTGTTAAGAATAGCTACCTTATGGCATTTTAATATTTAAGGAACTGATGAGTAACCCATGAGGTACTGCAAAAAAAGGCCAAGATGGCATCACTATATTTGAAAAGAGGTTTTAAAGATGTGTTGATTTTACCTTGGTGGCAGCCAAAAACCCCAGGGATGGTATTAAGAAAAGATGATTATATGAAATGCTACTTTTTAAATAAATACAATTTTGCTTAAAAGGCTGTCAAGAGGATTTGGTTCAGACTCAAAACTCTGACATTCACTTCATGCCATTGAAATCCAGCTCTGGCAGAAAAGTTTCTTGCTGGGAAAGGCATGACCCATTCCAGACCCAATAGAATGTGAGCTCATGCTGGCTGTAGAGAAAGTGCTTATGAAACAATTCGAATGCAAGTCACAGACAATCCTCCCCTTTAAAAATACTCTTTTGACCTGCAGTGAGCTTTCCTGCACTGAGGGAGTGCAATTGGTTTCGGATGGAATCAAATACATTCCTTCCACAACCTCTTCCAGAACCTTAAGACACCAGACTGAAAGTGTCTGTGCTTCCTCTCTGGTGAGTTTGTTTCTCTTCACTAAAAAGATGGGTAATCCTGGTTTATCACTCTAGGAGGGGAAGGGGAAAAAAATCTTTATTATTGTTATGTATTTCAAGGATTTAAATTAAATATCCCTGTATGCTTCCCCTGATCTTCCTCACTGTAGCAGTCAAGTGCTAACAAATACAGAACCCATCTTTGCTTGAAAGATGGCTTACCTATAGAGACCTTCTGTCAGTCGTGGCTGAGGAAGAATTTAATGCTCTGGTATCTTTGCTAGGGTCTTACTCCATATGGGACATACAGTTCTGTAACGCAGAATCACAAATGGGAGGGAGGAAGGGAATAGTTGAAAATTAATAAAACTTCTTGAGAAGATAATCCCAAAGATCCTGCATCACAGAGATGAGTGTCCATACAGGTTTGTGTTTGTAGTCCATCTTGACAGACATTTGAATGAAAAGTAGGCAATCAAAGGTAAACTATATACGCATAACTTGACAGCAGGAAAGACACTTATTTCCCTGCAAGGTCTTCAAATAGCAGAAAAACAGCACAGCCAGGATGGGAACTGTAATTGGCTTAAGCTCAGCTGAATTAAATCCCACCCTCAGTATTTACTTAGTGTTTGGAGAATACAATATGGAAACATGCGATGAGTGTGACACTGCAGTGGAGACAATGCCATGGCCTGGCAGACATTTGTCAGTAAAGATGTTATTCTCTAGTCTGAAGTGAAAACTTCTGCACCACTAAAAAAGACCAGAAGTATTTTGGCTTTTTAAAATGGATTATCTGCAAGAATTGGTTTTAATAGGTGTATGTAGTAATTCAGCCAAGAGCTGGAGGTGTGTTCTTACAGCCTCTCAATGCATATGGAAAGTAAAGCTGTTCTTGGCCACACTGGTAGCAGGCACATTTGATACTTGCAGTTGGTGTGCTGGTTTCCCACACCCATGTCTGTTTATGATGTTGATTTTGTGCTCCTGTTTACGTGCCTTTTTTGATTCATGAGTGTTACAGAAGATGACAAGTGAACATGATCTGATACGGACGGCTTTCCCGCAAATAAAATCTCTACTGCAAGGTAGTAGTTGCAACGTTACTCTATGTCTCTGATGATGATATCTGTGGATACTGATGCACCTAAATAGGAATTTTGTACTTAGAATGCATGGAAAATACAGGGTGCCTGCTGGGATCCTCAATGGCCCTCCTGAGATTGCATAACGACGTCTCTTTCAGAGCATGTGTGTGTAGTATTTTCAGAAAATCAGGAGAGACTTTTTTTTAGGAATGCTATTCTATTTGGTTCTTAAGTTTCAATTATACTGAAAAAATAAATTAAAATTCTGTTTTACTGTTGGAAATAATTTAGAACAAAAAATCCCTTTGTTAAAAGGAACCATAGCATAGATATCTTTCTTAGTTTCCTGTTTGATTTGTCTTTGTGTCTCGAAGTCTTTGCTGCATACTGCATTGCTCATTTAGCAAACTGCAAGCAGACTGCAAGTTACAACAAGAAAAAGAAGGGTCTGTGTATACCAGCTATCAGGACATACTTCTTAAAACTTTCCTAGAAAAAAGATACTAGACTATAAAGACTTGTAAGACTAGAAAAGTGAGGGTACAGTGCAGTTAGGAATCTAGCGAGGATCTAATGAGATACTGTATTAGCAAACTAGTAAGAAATAGTTATCCTAGATTTTGAAAACTTTTTAATACTTCCTTGTATCTCCAGATGTTTAAATCCCTTGATAATGGGGCCAGTAGGTAAGCACTTGTAAGTGTAAGACAATATCTTCAAAAAGTTTCTAACAATTTAGGGTGAGATTGTCTCACTTTATTTAAACTGCTTAAAAGTTAGCTGCAGTGTTAATGGAGAGGGGTGAATCACCCACCCATAAGACAGGCAGTTAAGCCTGGATGTCCTGAATGCAACTCATCTACTTACACATAATTGTAGAGAGACAAAATGAGCGTATTATATCAGACAGACAACACGTAGGTAAAATGAGATAAATCCTACCCTTAGGGTCTACTAATCTACTGAGACCACACAGAGGTGCCACCTAGATTATAGAGTGAGGGCTTGATGAGAACAGACTAGTGCTTTAAAATTTATCTTTTTAGCAAACTCAAACCCCTTGAATAAAAGGGATATGCATCTCCCATTCACAGTAGGAAGATTTAGTTCCTGAAGGATTAGATTAATCTATTTTAGTAAATTGTCACACCAACTATTCTGATGATGAACTCTGTCTATATGAAAATATATAAATGCAGCATAGCAAATAGACAAGACAGTGTAGACAGTGTAGTGCAGAATGAGAAGATACTGGAAGAAAGAAAAGAATTATTTGGTAATAAAGCGAGAGATGGGACAAGATTTATGAAAAACAATACATTTTTAATATGGCACTTGAAATTAGTACAAAACTTTCACTTAACTTTGCAGTTAGATTTTTTAACATTGTGAGAAAAAGTTTCAGGGTGAAAGAGAAGACAAGAAAGAATGTCATTAATTTTTAATCTTTGAAAAAGTTGTCAGTGAAAGGGATTATGGATTCATTCTAATTATAATTTCTTAAATGTAAAACAAATCCATTTATTTGGACTTCTTAATTCTCTTCTGGATAATTTAACAATTTGGATGAGTTGATTTAGCTGGATGATTGCAAAGGAGGATCTTGGCCTTGAACATTTCTGAAAAATGCCAGGCATTCTAAATTTAACACTCTAGCATTCATATCTCTAATTACTGGTTTGAGTGGTCAACACATATGCTTTAAATTTAGTCTTACATATTGTACAGGCTGATGTCTAAAAAGTCAAATAACTATCTTTAATGGGCTCAATATAATGCTTTATTTCATGCCTTCATCATACCTAGGTTTTTGTCATTTTCGGTTGCTGATGTGAAATTGTACTAGAGATAATCTTTATTGGAACCACAAAACTAGAGTTTAATTCTGGAACAACAACACAGATACCTGCACTGACAGGTTTTACTTTATAAAATTCTAGATGACTGAATTAATATTTCTTTGCATTATTTCAAAATCCAAAGGAAAATATATTCTTTTCAGCTCCTTTCAAATCTTGTTCATCCGTTCACATCAGTCAATTATACTTCAGTTCAGCAAAACACTTAAGCACCTGAAAAACTTAATGACTGTGAAAAGTGTCATGAAATATTTCCTGCAATCATCTTTTCCAATTTTATTCTAGTGTTCAATTGTTTTTGTATTTTTGCTGATGTCTTTAGAGGTCATCTAATTTATCCTCTAGCCATAACTTGTTATTCCCTACATTTATTTTTCTCCTGTTTAATTTTATCCAATTTTAAATCTCCCAAATGCTAAGATATCATCATTCTATACTGGAAAAGTATCTGAGGGTGAAGACAAGGGCCACATGCTCATAGTTATGCAATGTGTCAGTGCAGGGAACGTGGGCAGATGAGCTTGAGCATGATGAGTCAATATGAAGATGAACTTGAGTATCATGGTTCTGGGTACATGGTAAGATATCCTTCCACAGGGAAGGGTAGTCCTATCCAGTAGCAATGCCAAATGTGGGTCAGTGGGAATGTTATCATCCACTATCATATTTTGAGTACTAGAGGAGAGAAAGTTTAAAAGATCCAAATGTTAATTAGATAGTTATGTGTTATTGACTTTAAATGATTGCACCTGCTAAAGACAAACCTGTAGACATCGAAAGGATGCTGTAAAATATGATGATGTTACTATAATGGGTCTAGTCTTTGCAACTTAACTAATGAGTCAGATTATCCTCATCCACTCTGAAGCCTACCCACTTCTTCTTGGGGGCTTTCCTTGTAAAAGATCCTTTCCTCTTCAAACGCTTTAATATCTTTCTCTGTTGGATCTTTTGAGCACTCTAGATAGCTGCTCTTGTCCTTGTGTTGCTTGACAGAATGCTTTTATTTTCTTGCACTAAGTAAGTGTGATAGAAATAGCAGAATAAGGGTTGCTGGCTTCTGTCCTTCAAGCATTTATGAGTGTTAATCATTGTTCTCCATGAAAAGCATGAGTTCATATAGCTTCTTCTCATGGGATACTTAAGATGAACGTAAAACAATGACCATCCCCCAGTGCTGATGAAATCAAAGCCTCTGAAACTGTGCTGGAAATGTACTTGAGTAAGCTTTTACTGTGGTTTCTGGATTGCTCCTGCTGAGCTGCAAATAAGCAATTTAGAAGACTTAGAAATGCAAGTGTTCATGGCAAGTCTGTGACTCACTTACTGCTCAGCAGCCTCGCTAAAAACCCGCAATCTTTTTTTTTCTTTTCCCTTTTCATTTTGACACATACAAACATAGGATTGGAAGAGTCTTCCTGGCTCACCAAGGCCAGTTCCCTGATGATACAGGTACCACGTGATGCAATCCCTTTTATGAACTACTCAGAGTCTCTCAGAAAACTAATTGGGTTTTGGAAGCCTGTTTTTTGTTGCCACTATTTTGTTGTACAAAAAAGGTATAAGAAAATGTTCAGACAGGAGAGCCCTGCACTGGACACAGCACTCCAGTTATCTATCACCAGTACTGAGTGGAGGAGAAGGACCTCCTTCCTCAACCTGCTGGCAGTGCTCTTCCTAACGCCATCCAGAAAGTTGTGGGCCTTCTTTGTCTGAGGACCCATTGCTGGGTATTGTTATTCTTAAGAAACTTTTCTCCTTCTTCAACTTTTACTGACATATTTTATTTACTTTGACATATTGTATTTACTGAGAGGAAACATGCCATCTTTCTTCCTTCACTGTGCCGCACTGAACAAGCTTTCACTCTTACAGTTCCCTGAAATGGTCTTTTAATTCCTCAAACCACGTCAGAGTACTTTTCTGTATGTGTTCCAGTCGTACTGTATTTTTTATAAACACAGAGAACACTATAGAACCTTCCAGGTGAGACTGTAAGAACAACCATAGTGGATCAGAACAAAGGTTCTTATCTATCTATACAAGCATCTCATGTCAGCTGTATCTTAGACAGTGGTTCTACATGTAGGAGTAGTGCTACCTGATCCCTGCTGGAAACATCATCAGCTCATTTTAAGATGAGCAGAGCATAGTCATAGAACACAGGTTTCGGTGATGAATTACTGTGTGCACGTGTTTACTTTATGATATTTCTTATTAACTGCATGCTTATAGCGCAAGTCTTCTCATCAAATAGTGGAAACTCTCATCTCAGCCAAACCATCTGAAAATTAAGTGGTGTGGTGATGTATGCCTTTAAACATTGTAGCATTACATTAATATCATTTGAATTACTACAGCCTTCTTTGTATTCTCAGTTTTCTGATTCTTCTTTGTTTAGGCAGGGTGTCTCAATATTGACTTATCAGCAACTTTTATTAGTGCTCTTTTATTTTTTGTGCCATGTACCTTTGTGAAAATAATAAACTTGGCCCCAAGACACATCTTTACCTTTCCTCTGTTGCAATATTTTCTCTTTCAATAAAACTAGTAGTCATCAAGTCTTGACCTTTTTTGATTTTTCAAAATGTTTACACTTCATTTCATTTCAGCTAACATTATTTTCACTGGCACTACACTAGCTGCCTTACAGAAATTCAGGTGATGGATAGAATGTATTCACTTTTGTCAGAGACTTATTTGTCTTCACAAAGAAAGTTACCAGGTAATTCCTGTTCAATCTACTATTGGTAAGTATATTGTGTTTTAGTTCATTTTATTCTTTTGTTTTGTTTTGTTTATTTCTGTATACTTTGGAGCAAAACTTGCAGTTTTTTAGTTATCTGCAGGAAGTCCTCCTTCTTAAATATGGGATTTCATCTACCAAAAAGCCTTACTACTACCCTAACTACTTCATTTACCAATTTCGGCAACATTTGGGGATGGAATATTGCTAGTCTGCATCATTGGGTGCATTGGATAAATCTCAATCAAGCTGAAAAAGCAGCCATTAAGGAGGTAGTCTGAACAGTGTACTCCAAGTCCTCTCCACTCTCTACCTTCTGTTGGTCCATACAACTGCTTTATGTGAACACAAAGAAGCCTTTTCTGACATGCCCAGCTGTTTATTAATCCATTGAGCATGTTCAGATACAGTTTCATGTGCTCTGTACATTACATTCTGACCACTCAAGAGTCAGCAAGCTTCCACACTAACAATCAGTGTAGTCCAGACAGGAGAATGTAGTCTTAACGTAGCCCTAATGACAACCTTTAACAGAGGATTAAGATCCTTGGTAGGTAGGGAAAATGTCTTTCCCTATGCCATTTACCCAAGCTTAGTGCAAGGAAAAGAGGTCAACCTCCTTTTTTTTTTCCTAGTTGCTACTTTTTTGAGAGATAATTTTTTTGCAAATTCCTGTTAGCTTTGAAACTAGCAATATTTTCTATGGCTTGGCATTGCCCACAGAAATTGGATTCATTTTTCTTTTAAATCACTGGATGGCACTGAATTACAGACCCCGGATATTGGCAGCTCAATCTCAGTTTATGATGCAGAAGACAGCAAGGCAGATCTGAGAGGTCTTGTTTATCTGCACAACACCATGCAGTATTGGGCAGATGATAGCCTGGCTCCCAAAACCACTGTAGCTGAAATGTGGTGTTACTACTGAGTCAATAAGCCCTGTTCCTTTTAAGCAGATTAGTTGTGACCCATAGCCAAACTGATGTTGGCTGGATAGAAGGGTCAGTTGCAGATGATTTGGGGCTACATTCAATGCTTCTAATACGCTGTGTGGCAAAATCAGCTGGTTTTGTCTGTAACAGAATATAAAAGTGTGATTTAAATATGGCTATACACATATATACAAGAATGGCTTGCTGCTGCTGCTGCTGTTAGTAGAGTTTAAGATTGTATTATTGTTAATTTTACTCGTCTTTAGGTAAATTCTTGCAATTTCTTCAGGCAGAATGACAAAAAAAAACAAAAAAAAAAACCCAACAAACCACCATCTACTTTTGCATCAGGTTAAAGATCTTATGTATGAAGCTTATTAAAGCATTGGAAAAAAAAAATCTCAATCTTGTGAAAACTTCTACTAAATAAATCCAGGTTTCACTTGCCCCCTCACAAGTATCTGAGGTATTACAGAAAACCAGAGAAGTCTAATGAAAACTCACTCCTCTGGCTGTGAGATAAAGGCCACTTCTTCTAAGTGTAAGCTAGTCTTTTGCCATGTGTTTAAACATCTAAGTAGTTGCTTCCACCATTTAATTGCTTTAGGTAAATTTATGACTTGTTGTATTTCATCTGGTGTAGGTGGAGATTAATCATTATTTAAATTTAAATGATATAATGGCAACATCTGTTTCTTAGTAACACAAATGTATGATTATATTCTGAGGTAATTAACTATTTTCATAAGCCTTTTTGAGCAAATTACACAGCTCATTAGACCTAGAGTCACCTGCACCCTACACAGACTGTGCCAGTGCAAATTACGTACACAAATTGCCTTGGGAGCATGTTTGCCCTAAACTGTGCTTGCTGGGGCTGACGTGACTGGAAGAGGGCTGGTATCCACTTGAACTGCTGAGTCACGACACATTACAGCTGGATTCAGAATCTGTCTGCATCTTGCAGTCTGCAATGCTACATTTGCTGTTGCCAGAGATTCAGACAGGACTGCCTGAAATATTTAGCCTTATAAGAAAAGAGAAAGAGACCGTTGAAGGAGAAATAGCTAGGTAACGAGGAGCTGGTGAAGCAGTGGAAATCCATATCACATTTAAGAAGTGTAAAAATATCCAAAGAGACACAGTCATCTAAAATAAAGGGACCAATAAATCTAGAGGGCTCCCTGGAGTAACATAATATCAGGAACTTTGGGAAAGACAGAACAAACAAGATAAATCATTGATTAAAGAAGATATTGGGTCAGGTTCCCAGCTTCTATAGGAATTCTGGATATGCAGCTGGGCACGGATGGCATCCCTATGTTGTCTGCAGCATTTCAGGTTGAGACATATACCAAGTTTCATCTCTGTTGCAGCTGATGAGAACGATGACACTGGCTACATGAGCCTGAAGTGTGTCATATATAAAGTGCATCAGGCGCCCCAAAACACTGCATAGCCAATTTCTGCACTCTGTGTTACAGAAAGGTGTGTAAAAAGGAGACAAGACCTGAAGTGACATGAGAATGAAGCAATTTGTATCACTGTAAATCAAGAGTTGGATGTTGCCTCCTGAAAGAAGGAGTAAACAGGAAGAGAATTACCATTTTGCACCCTAATGATCTATGTATGTTCTGTAAGTTTTTATAATTCCTTTATCCTCTTCCCTGTGTGCATGTGTCACCCACAGATTGTGATGTCCATCTCTGGCAGCAGCCCTTGAAGGCAGAACCGGCAATGACTGTTGAAGCATTACAGAGTATTCACACAGAACCGACCACTGTTACTCCATTTCTGCTACTATCCCTCCTGTTCTCTGTTTGTTGGTGACATTTTTTTCCGTGATCTTTTCCCAAATGTTTTAAATTCATAGCACAGATTTAGAGTTGAATGTTCAAGATGGACATGGATAAGCATAAAAAATTACTGGGAGATCAACTGACTCAAGGTAAAACAAGGTTTCAGTTGTACTTCTTATGTTCTATTCTATAATTTTTGTGCTCAATTCTATCAAAATGTCCTGGCAAGTTAAAATTATTTTCCTGTGTTGCAACAAGTAAGAGAATTTTTAAAAAGTCCTTTTCCATGAGGCACCTTCTAAAAAATCTTCTCTTATTAATCAAAATCTTTTAAAAATCAATACGATATAAACTTTCCACTTAAAAACTAAGCTCAGAAGAAGAAACACTTCAGGTTAATTTTGCACTCTACCTTCAGTTGATTGTAGTCCATTATAATCAGGATGAATTGAGAGTTAAATGGCACTCTGAAAGTTTCTGTCCTTCTGTTAGCAAAATTCTTCTTAGCATGCACAAATATTTAAGGATACAACACGTGATATTCTTTAGCACTGCAAGGCCCCAATCTTCACTCTATAGTTACAGCCAACTGTAAATATTAAAATAATAAATTGAAACAAAGAAGACGCAACATACAAATGGACTTGTGATCAAGGGGTGGATTTAACCATGGACACTATTGCACAGGTTATCCATGAATGTGAAATATGTGCTGCAATCAAACAAGCCAAGTGTTAAAGCCTCTGTGGTATGGAGGATGGTGGCTGAAGTATAAATATGGAGAGGCCTGGCAAATTGATTACATTACACTCCCACAAACTCGCCAAGGCAAGTGCTATGTACTTACAGTGGTGGAAGCAACCACTGGATGGCTGGAAACATATCCTGTACCCAATGCCACCACCCGAAACACCATCCTGGCCCTTGAGAAACAAATCTCATAGCAACATGGTACTCCAGAAAGAATTGAAGCAGACAATGGTACCCACTTCCGAAACAACCTCATAAACATCTCGGCCAAAGACCATAGCATCGAGTGGGTATACCACAACCCCTATCATGCACCAGGCTCTGGAAAAATTCGGCCCCCCCCCCAAAAAAAAAAAAAAAAAAGCTTTTCCACACAGGCTGCAGGTGAATCTGCTCCACCATGGGCTGCAGGGGAATCTTGGCCAGGAGCCACATTACTGCTCCCCCTCCTTCACTGACCTTGGTGTCTGCAGCAGTTCCTCACACCAGGCTGGCAGAAGCCTCTCAGGATCCTTTTTACATCTTATTCACTTCTCATCTCCTCTCCACTTCTTGCGGCTGGGCTGGTCCAAGTTGGGCCCAGTCGGCTGCCCGGCGGGAGGCCAGAGGGTGAGGCCTGCAAGGCCCACAAGGCTCGCGCTTCCCCTTCTCTGCCCCCGCTCAGCTGCTTCACATCTTCTCTCTTTTTTTTCCTCTTTTCCCCTTCTTAAATAAGTTATCGCAGAGGCACTATCACCAATTGGCTTGGCCTTGGCCAGCAGCAGGTCTGCCCTAGGCCTGTCCGAGTCCACTGAACAAAGGGGAGCGACTTCTAGCAGTTTCCTACAGAAGCTGCCACCTTAGGCCCCCACTCACAAAAAAAAACAGAATAATTTAACACGAATGTAATACAACTGAAAGTCACTGAAGTACCTCAGGCCACAGAAACTGCACAAGGAAATCTGTTCTGAGCCGTAACAAAACATGAGGGCTCTGTACCACTCTCAAAAGATGTTTTACTTCAGAACAAGTAACTATGCATATTCTTATTGTAAAATATTTGAAATAAACAGGTCGGATTAAAAAAAATAGAAAAATACTGGACATAGCTAGCCTGTGATTAGACACCAAACAGACTGTTTCTGTCTGGCATGTCTTCTAGGAAAGCTATCAGACTTGCCACCTGACTGTTGTTTTTGTTTGTTTGTTTGTTTATTAATTAATGTTACATTGTTCTTTTAATGCACATATTTTAGAAGTGTATAATAAGATCTCACGAAGATATTTGGCACTGTTCATAGAATGTCTATTGTCATCTAAAAATGCTCAACAAATTGAAGTGCTCCCTTATCCCTTGGCAGCCGCACCTCCTGTCTGGGCTGCCTATGCACAGATCAGGCAGGCAGAATCAGATGTTGAGATTCACCTCCCCTAGCCGTACACAGCGATGAAAAAGGGACACCTAAATAGGTGCAAACTAAAAATATCAGTAATCATTGCTTTAAAAGCCTCAAATTCATCTTGAAGATCCCTCAGATCCTATCTACAATTGAAATTAGGCATACACATAATGTATTTCAACGTGTGTGTTTAAATTTAAAAAATGGAGATGATTGTCAAAAATTTAGTTTAAGTCATGTAAATGTTTAGAAATAAGTAACTGAATATATTCAAAATACTGCACATAACTCCCTGAGCCCACATATGCACATCAGCTTTTGCAAAACCTAATTGTCACATGCATGAAATATTTTCTAATATCTTCTTGAACTATAGACTGAAGAATAAAAAAGTAAAGCAAGGGTTATATGCAAATAGTCATATCTATTAAGAATTTCTGAAAAACAAATTCTAGACTCAGCCACACATAATGGCCACTATTCCTGATGACCATTTCCTTAGGTATTTTGCTAACAAACATATATAAATTTGTATTGCTTGTTTCATGGAAAACAAAACTTGCTTTTTGGATTAAAGCCACTGACAAGCATGCAGCCATGTGGAAATGTATTTATTCAATATATTTTGATTTAAGTACTTGCCTACTCTCTTTCTGAGGCTCCTGGCAAATTAATACGCATGCTCTTCATACTAATCAAATATCTAGCCTGAGATTCAGTCCTCAAATACTTGGTAAACAGATACACCACGGAAAACTACAAAAATGTATTAAAAAGAGACCTAATACTAAGGCAGATGATAACTCTGCTATATGAACCTCCTCTTGCATTCTTTTTCTACTTTACACTATGCTTGGAGTATTCCTACACACTTGGGACCACACAGTTTTTATTTTAGTGTATGTTTTACATAACATTTGGGAAAAAGAAATATCTGAATTTTAACATTTAAACTTCAAGTCACCTGTAAGTTGTATATCTAGCCAGATCTCATCAACTGGAATTTGATCCAGTTGCCTATACACAGGTCTCTACTTCACTTTATAGCATGAGACATCTGCAAACAGCTAGGAGATAGAAAACAGGACTTAAAGGATATCCATAGTCTTCTGAAGTGGCAGCTAAGGGCCAGAGAGAGTAAAATGCAACATCTAAAATTGACCTCTTGGACTCATTCTGTAATTGATGGAGTGAAAGGAGGAGTTTATTTTAGGGAAGGATGAATTGTCCTCCAAAAATATCCATCTCTTTCTATTTACCATAGAGTAAAACTAGTTAGCCATCTTGCGTCGATATCCAAAATTAAAATTAGTCCAGGCCCAAGGCATTCTCAGTGCCCTTACAGATCTCTTCTAAGGTTCAGAAATATGTTTTTACCAAAGTAAAACGGTTCTAGTCTACATACCATACACATAATATTGCTTCAACAAGTTAACTAAACCCTTTCCTCCGAACCTATATTTGTCTTTACCTTCATTTATGTTTGATGTACTTTAGCCCCACTCAGGACCAGACTACACAGCCTCTTTCTCACTCCCCCCCTTCCTCCTAGGGAACATGGGAGAGATAATATAAGAAAAAAAAGACTTGAGATTTGAGATAAGGACAGGGAGAGATTCTTAAAGTTACCGTTACGGGCAAAACAGACTCAACTTGGGGAAAACTTTTGTTTATTATTAAAACTAAAACAGGATAATGAGAATGAGAACAAGATAACTTCCCCCCACCCCTCCCTCTTCCTGAGCTTAGCATTATCTCTACCTCTTCCCCACCCCCCTGAGAGGCACAGGGGGGAAGAGGGAATGAGGCTTATGGTCAGTTCATCATTTGTTTCTTCATGCCACTCCTTCCTCCTCAGGAGGAAGAACAGCTCACATTCCACCCCTGCTCCAGCATGAGGTCCCTCCCAAGGGCTACAGTCTCATAGCTATAAGGTGAACTGCTCTGGTGTGCGTCATTTTTCCATGGGGTGCAGTCCCTCTGGAACAGGTTGCCCCAGTGTGGGCCTTTCATGGGCCACAGCCTCCTTCAGGCATCCACCTGCCCCAGCATGGGGTCCTCCCTGGGCTGCAGGTGGATCTCTGCTCCTCCGTGGGCTCCATGGGCTGCAGGGGCACAGCCTGCTCCACCATGGGCTGCACCACGGGCTGCAGGGGAATCTCTGCCAGGAGCAGCATTACTGCTCCCCCTCCTTCTGCACTGACCTTGGCGTCTGCAGCCATTCCTCTCACAAGAAATTCTTCACAACCGGCTCAGGCAGACACCTCTCAGGTTCTCTTCACATCTCTCATCTCCACTCCACTACCTGCAGCTGGGCTGGGCTGAGTCTGGCCCAGTTGGCAACCCGGCAGGAGGCCAGAAGGTGAGGGCCGCAAGGCCCACAAGGCTAGCACTTCCCCCTCTCTGCCCCCACTTCAGCTTCTTCACATCTTCTCTTTTTTTTTTTTTTTTTTTTTTTTTTTCCC
>WHYT01013984.1:14579-51653 GCA_009806455.1 Tetrax tetrax
TTGCCTTTTTTTTTTTTCCCCCAGTGGGGCTCCGGCCGCACACCCAGCATCGCAGAGGAAAGGGCGAAGGGCTGCGCAGTGACCCGCACCTCCACTGCCTGTCCCGGGCAGGAGCCCGTGCCGGGGACTAGAGAGGGAATAACGCGGTATTAAATACGTATTAAATACCTATAACGGGGTATTAAATAATTAAATAACCAGCGCCCTCCTGGCTGAGGTGGTCTGCGCCCCACCCCAGCACTGCCCCAGGGATGTGCTGGGGATGGAGGGGGACACGCGTGTCCCTCCTGTATCAGCCGCGGGGGGGGGATGCTCCTTCACCTTCTCTGCTCCCCTCTTCCCCATGAGGAAGACTCCCGAGAGCTGTGCCCTATAAAACAGGGTGGGTAGCGTGGGTCATCTCGCTTACCCCCCACCCCGCTAAGGCCATCCTGCCCCCGGTGCAGCGCCCACCTCCCACAGCAGCCAGGCTCTCCGAAATCCCCTCTTCTCCATGAGCTGGGCTGGCTCAGTCCCCAGGCACTGGGGGGGGACCCCACAAGCCCGGAGGGGGAGCACCTGACCTCGGCCAAGGCATGGAGCAGCCCCTCAGGAGCAGGCTGCCTCCAGAGAGGGGGCTGGCAGAAATTCGCAGGGGGACAGGTGATGGTGGCTGGGCTGTGACAGTGCGGGGGTGCAGGGGACACGTTCTGCTCCCCCTTTTCCTCGGGGCTCCCCCTTGGTGCAGATGGAGACAAGCACCCGAGGTCTTCCGGTTCTTCATCCCTCCGCTGGTGCCTCCTCCCTGCTCCAGCTGACCTCATCCAACCCCAAAATGTGTGAGGGCTTGGGGGCCATGGTGGGGGCTGCCTGCCTCAGATACTGTGTCCGTATGCAGGTACCTAGGACATCCTTCATCCCCATGGGCTTCTGGGTGGCCCTTCACCAACTTGGGCTTAAACACTCGGTTTCTCACCCACACCTGGGGTGACAACGAACTGTGGGCTTAGCCAGAGAAAAGCTGGGCTCAGAGTCACCCCTGCGGCAGGTGGAGTTGTGCTTTGCTGTCTCCAACTCACCTTGCATCACTGGTCCCTCCAAATGGGAAGGTCCCAGGAGGACCTTGGGTCTGTAAGGTCTTCGAGGCTGCCTTGAGCTTTCAAGATTCAGGCGATCTCAGCCTGTTTCCAGCCCTGCCTCCATGGGACCTCTCTCCAATGGGGCAAGGCTTCTTGCAATTGATTTTTGAGGTATTATTTGGAGAAATAACAGACTCACAGGGATGGTGAGTGTGGTACCTGCCACCTCTCCAGCAGACACATGAAGACTTCCTTCACCTTCACATCGTTTGGCTCTGGGACTGTTTGGGCCTCCAGCGTGTAGGTCAGAGAAACAATATAAACGTCAGGAAGGATAAAAGATCAATCATAAGGGCAGATTAATGATGTGACAAATACTATTGTTTCCTGGCCTGGGCTCCCAAGGCCTCTCCCATCCATGGTGGGCTCAGAAAAACCATCTAATGTGGTAAAACCCAAATGTGAACCGCTCCCACCGTTAATTGTATCAAATGTCAGTGTAGTAACATGAATCACGACAAGTTCCTCCCGCGATTTAGGAGATTGTAATATGTGATTCCATAAGACTCTCATTGTGATTTAGCATTGATTAATGTCTGTTCATAAAATGATATAAAACTTACTTCTCTTCCATTGTAGAGCCCCAAACCGCATTCCAACCAATATTTCAAAACCTTGTTAATGTAACTGCTAATTTCAGAGGGTGACGGTGATGGTTATGGTGTACATGGGCTTGTGCGGAGGGGTCCGCAGCGGGGGCAGGAAGAGGTTACAGAAATTATTTCCAAAGCAGAAAATTGCTGTCCGGTTTAAATTGTCTCAGGTGTGACTGGGTTATTCTGCTGTCACTTCAGATTCACATCAGAGCTCCTGAGGATTTATTTGGGACTTTGAAGTGTCTGACTCTAAATGCTCAAAGAATCAAATTATTTTGGTGATAAAACACACACAACTTGTACCTGTGGCTTCTTCATTCCCTCGTAGCATTTGGCCACCTTCCACTCCCAGCGAACTGGCTGCTCTGAAGATTTTCATAGACATAGTTTGCTTTCAGTGTTATTTTCTGGAGGCAGGAGGCTCTGCTTGGCACAGGGCCTGGTACAAAACAGCTCACGCGTTTGACTTCCTTTTTTTCTTCTTTTATTTTTTTTCTTAAGACACATACCAGGGATTGCGATGCGCATGCATAATGTTACGTGACCCAGGAATGACGCTCTTGCAAAAAAAGATCAAGTTAGTGAAGCAGGGAGGACACTGCGTGACTAGCGAAATGTTTAGAGAATTAAAAAAAAAAAAGGCTGAAAGTTGACATCTGGATACAAAACAATATATAATGGGAAATCCAACATTTGGTGCTTTAGTATATATAACTTAGCCATAGATAATAGATAATAGAGAGTTCACAGGATCACTTGATGGGAAATATATTGATAATACAATTTTTCTTTGCAAAATGTATGCAATGATTGCAGTTTTGGTTTAATAATAAATTTAACTTTGAAGAATCATTTGATTCAAACCTCTGCTTTTTTCTAATGGCATTCAGAATTATTAATATCTGTCTAGCCAGCTAAAGAGGTTTTTAAAAGAGTATGCTGGGTGTTCTGCAATTAGAGTAGCCATCTGCCCTTTATTAAAACTCCATTAACCTTTACATTAAAATACATTTAAAATGCAGACACGCTGAAAATATCAAACACAAATAAAATAGATAAATCTAAGAGGTTTCTCTGCTTTACTGGCTTATTTGTGCAGAACCTGGCAACTTGTTGTGGCACCTATAATTTTCTGGGGACAGATAACACTTTGTAGCATCAATTTTCCCATGTTAAGGATAGGAAATAATTACAAGAAGGTAATGGAATTAATAACATCTCTGATGAAAATTTCTAGAGCATGATCTTGTTTATAGAAGGCCAGAAAATCGTTTAAAGTTCATATTATTAATTTCAGAATAAAATGCTTGATTTTAAGAGCAGAACTAATTTGCTTTGCTCACGCAGATCGGTGGATTACAGTAGAGATGCTTACATGGTAGAATGAGTCATGCAAATAAAAGGACTGAAAATTTTATAAAGATATTCAGATATATTGTCAATGTAAAATTTAGCACGGTTCCTGTAGATGCTGCGGCATCGTTCCCTTGAGCCTTGCACTACGGTATCCCTCCAAGGAGTGAGAGTGATATTGTATTTTCCCTGCCTGAATTACTGCTCCTGCCTCAGAGCTGCTGATTTTATCTGTAAATAAATACGCTAAAAATACGCCTTCTAAGACCTGTTTTTACTTGCTTCTAATTTCACCCCATTTGATCAATGTGGGCTGAAATTCCTGAGCTAAAATATCTGCCTGCTTTTTATTTTTTTAAGCCAGCAAAAATGGCTCAGCCATTTCCACCACCCAGGTTAAGAAATAATGTCATTGTCTCGTCCCGCTTAAACTCTTCCCAGTGAGGGCGTTCGCGTACCCATTCAGCTGTGATTTACGGCTGCAGCTGGTGCGGATCAGGCCCCCCTGGCATGGGGCACACCTCCTGTCATCGACCCCACAAACCCAGCCTTTGGCCAAATCATAAAACTTTCGCAAGCGGCTCCTCCGTGAGCCACACAGCCTCCTTAGCTGCAATTCCCAGGGACTGCCTTTGCTCCGGAGATGACCCCGGTCACAATCTGAGGAGGATTTCCCTCCCTATCGCTGCTTTTTCTGCCTTCCATGGGCAGTACTGGAGGAGGTGTCAGACTTGACCGCAGTGAGGGAAACGGGCCAAGGAAGGAGGTGGTGGTGGCACGGAGCTGGGTGAGTGATGCTCACCGAGAATCGTGGGTACCACACCTGCAACGAGGGCTGGCAGGGAAACTCAGAGCTGGACACAAAGGAGGCAGGTGGGGGGGACCCCTGAGCCAGAGATGCTAAAGCTGGGAGAAGAAAGGGGGTGGTGGGAGGTGAGAAGGGATAGGGAGGGTGAGGATGGGCGAGGGGTCCAGGTCTGACATGTGGGGATGGGAAGGGGCAGTGGGGAAGCCAGAGCCAGTGTCTGCAGAGCGTGATGCAAAAAGGACGTCAGTGTGAGGGAGAGAGGTCAGCGGTGGTCAACACCGCGCGATCAGCTGCCCCCGCGCTCAGCAATTGCTCAGAGAGGAATTTCTGACAGTCCTGCAATTAAATACTCTCATTTTCATTGCAGAACTGACTTGGTAAAAATTTTACATGGTAAAGCATTTCAATCCAAATTGCAATAAAATGCTTTTACTTGACAGCATATTTTGAAAGCCATAGTTTCCCAGGAAGTTTTACAACATTTTGCAATTTATTTTATTGAGAACAAACCCAAATAGCAAAACTGTGTAATTTCCTAAGAATGACAAATCCTGATTCCTTTAAGGCTCTGTTCTCAGTCATCCCTGTGTATCAAATGGCACAATTCAAGTTCAGATCCCAGCAAAGCCCCGCTGACATAGAAATGGTTCAGGGAATGAAATAATATACTTCCACAGACCATCATGCTATTTTCTTATAATCTCATTTTCGATAGCAGAATCCACATCTCCCTAGATTGAAGGAACATCTTGGAAAAAAAGAGCTTAACTTCCAAATAGGTTTGTAGTTTTCTTTGCTGGATTTATATATGTTCCTTATATTGACAGTACTTTTTGATTAATACTGTGTATAACATTCCTTAATGCATCAGTTGAATTAATTATGCAGAAACATTTGGCCACCTGGCCATACTATTGATGAAATGACATTTTATCGACAAAATGACAGTTTAATACTGCGCTTTCCTAAAGCTCTCTGCTAAATAGATCAGTTCAGCAAGAAGAACAGAGAGTGTAGGCAACTCAGGAAATCCTTTTGTTTTCCCCAAAACTTCTCAGTTGGCTACGAGTACATCAGGTTGCTACTGGAAGTTAGTACTGGGCTACTGTGAGTCTTCTGCAAATGGACAACAGACAGAGGAGTGGTTTCATCCATAGCTTCTGCTGGCTGAGCTTGGAGGAACCTTCTCAACGAAGTTTGCTAAAATGGACCTAAAATGGCCCCAACATCTCCTTTCGGCAGGGGCCCTGCTGTGGCTTCAGGCATTTCAAATTATTTTAGTAATTGAGTTGAACTGTGACTGGGTGACATATATGGCTGATAGGGGGAAAAAAGAGCCGCCTCCACCAGCGCGGCTTGCAAAGGGCTGGGATTTGCTGCCCTACCTGTACTTCGGCCTGAAGTGCGTTCAAAACTTTCCCTTCTCGTCACAGCGTGGATGGTATGATCTTCCTGTGTGGTCTTGAATAAGCTCTTGTTTAGTTTTTGCTGTGGTTTTTAACATCAGACTTTAAAAATGAAACAGACTTCAGAATGATAGATCTGAGGTGGGATTTTCAAGAGCTTACAACTGACTTTGGATCAGGCGTCCTATGAAATTGTTGGGCTCTTCAATCATTCGGGCACTTTTGAAAAAGATCGTATCCTTTATCGGGAGCTTAATTTCTCTTTCTTAAAAAATTGGAGTGCAGAGGTGGTCCTGATGATGGAGAATAATATTGACTTTCTGTAGCTGATAGCAGAGATGTGAGCAGGCTGGGAGTTTTCCAACCAGATGTTTTTTTTCTTGGAAAATGCTGATTTATTGGAACTGAAACTTTTCATGGGAACATATCAGTACTGATTAAATTTTGTTGAGAGAGATTGCTAGGGTCTGAGTCAGAATTTCTGGCTCTAACAAAAATTGAGATCCTTGAGTGGGGAATGGCCAACAGGTCAAGGAAGCCATCTGGAGCCTGTCTGGGTCAGGTAGAGGAGAGGATGGACTGTGGGTCTCCCACATAACTGACATAGCCCTTGGGCTATTGCTTACTCCAAGGATCCTCTACTGGATTTTCATAAAGCAAACTTATAAAAACCTCTCCAGCTCATTCTTATATGGAATGGGAAGTTTATTTCTAGCCTGGGTTGTCGTGATAATTAAATATTCGCTTGCAAATGTCTTTGAAGATCCAATCATTCAAACTATTGATCTTGCAGTTATTATCACTCATTTAGATATAAAGTTGCATTGCAGGGCAGGATCAACAGAAACGCTTCAGAGAGGATGTCTGGATGTCAAGGCCAAAGACTGAATCCTCTGGAAGCAAATTACTGGTAACTGCATTATGGTGAGTTATCATCAGTAAATGTTATTAGCGCGAGGATTTGTTCCCGTGTCAGAACGATGTTAATACAATATTAGCGATGCAGGTCTTTGGTGTCAACATGAGAATATCAAATGCAAGCCGAGGAAAATTGTATTGGATTGTGGAGATGATGGCAAATCAATGACACAGAAAATCTATGGAGAGCAGTTCACAGTGATACAAGAAAGCAGTGTCCGCATAAATCAGTGGAGACCAACGGACTCTGAAAGGAAATTTCCATGCGAGATTAAGTGGACATTGTTATCATGTCAAGACTATGTGAAATAAGTGCTGCAAAATGAGGATGATACTGTGATACTGACACTTAGACCAAACAATGTCAACAGAAATTACTCTCCCATTATAAGAAACCAAGGGGCTTCTCCGTTACAAACTTTCCTCAGCAGCAGGAGCAGCTACTGTGCTCCATCAGTCCTGGCAGCTCCTGTGGTGGATCAGGCCCTGCAGGGTTTGGTGCTGAGCAAACACGCACCCACACAATCTCCCCTGGCCCAGAAATTGCTGAATTTTCTGCAGGTGGAGGAGAGAGGTGGAGAATGAGGCGGGTGATGCTCTGGGGACTGCATGGGGACGTGGAGCATAAGGGGAGGGTTTGGAGAACTGGAATGGGAGTTGGCAAGACAATGGTGATGGTGATGTCACCCAAAACCTTTTTTAATTCACCTCTTTTTGAAGAATATAACTAATACTTTTGAGGGGAGTGAGTTGATAAGTCCCATCCTCTCACCTCCTTGCAGTGTGAGGTTCATGAAATGTTCTTGCCTGTGGCCTGATGCACCTGTCCATCCGACACTGCACATGCAGCACAGCTGAGTAGCGCTCTCGGATGCCCATTTAGCCCAGCCTTAAGCCTAGAAGGGCATCACAATACATATAAATGCACGGCAGGACCCACCTCACCTAATTTTAAATACCTAGGAGGCAGCTCACACATGGTGCAGATACCATGGGCACCTACCTCGAGGAGAGGGCGGGGAATAAATTCCGCTCCAAATGCCGCTGTTCTCAACATCACAGGCTGTCAGCCCAGCCCAGGCACAGCCCCATCTTCCAACACGTAGCCTGTGTATCCTGTACTCTGGGAGTTCGTCGCTGTGGGTGGGAAGCGGTCCCACATTTTCTACATTTATTGTACATTTATTTAGTTAAGGCACAGTGAGTTGGGTCTCAAGGAAGTCAGTGGGAATTTTGCCACCAGTTTGACGGCAAATAGGACTGGCCTTGTGTCTGCAAAGCAGTGTAAGTGTCCTAATGTGTTCAAAGTGTTTGTAAAATTACTTAAGTCAGACACATTTTTCAGTTCAGCCCATTAGCCTTTCACACGTGTTTGTGCGGAGCGGAGCGCCCAGGCAGACTGGCGGCTTGTAAATGTTAAATCAGCATAAATATCACAGCCTCCACGAAGACGGTTAGCGTGGCAACTTACAGCATGATTAACATAATGCAGGGAAAGAAAATATTGACATTTTATACATCCGTATCTCCGTAATGCCGCATGAAAAGTGATAACTGCAATACTAATGGACACTTAATTGATGCTATTACAATACTGACTGGGAAGCTGGTGAGAGAGCCTGTGAAGGAGATCAGATTAAAAGAGATAACAGTTGTAGTAATTCCAGCCACATTTCTGGCAGCAAACTCCAGCGCAGCACTTGCTTTAATTCCCGCTCCAGCCACCGCTGGCATTTATTGCTCCATAGCTTCAGGAGGTTGCTCTTGCCAGGATGCTGAGCACAGAGCAGTAAAAAGGAGCGGAGCAGGAAAAGTCAGATTTGGGAATGAATCAGAGAGATTTTGTCACCCCTTTTGGTGCAGTGCCACGTTCATGGCTGCCGCTCACAGCTGTCTTGATGAAACAGGGGGAGATGGAGAGGAATTGGTGACAGCGCGTGCCTGTGGCAGTGATACAGGGTGATGCTCGAGAGGGAAAAGGCAGATCTCTGCCATGGTCCACGGCTGCTGTGAGGTCCATAAGTTTTTGAGGGGTGTTTTCCAGCTGAGTTTCATACCTGGCTTCTTAGCCCTTGCCACTAAAACAGCAAATTTGCTTTAATCACAATTACAACAAACAGTTATTGGCTTAGCTTCATGCTGATCAGGGCGAGGAATCCTCAAATAACATTTGAAGAAGCCTCCCTGTAACTCAGGAACCGGTGTCGCTCCCCGGCATCCCGCGACACTGAGCATGGCGCGAGGCACGTGCCTGCGGGCAGGCAGTGGGGAGCCATGGCTGGGTGCTCTGGTCCCAGGGCAACGCTGCTGGGGATGTACCAGTATGGGGATGTACCGTTGCGGCGTGGTGAACGGGGAGCTCTGGAAAACCGATATTAAACCCCATCCTTGGGCTAAACCTCTGGCAGTGAACAGAAAGTAAAAGCACAGGGTAATACTTTTTATAACTGGACTCAGGGTTCTCTAGAGACATTGATATTTGTCTCTGGGACATGTCATAGAATCATAGAATGGTTTGGGTTGGAAGGCACCTTCAAAGCCCATCCAGTCCAACCCCCCTACAAGGAGCAGGGACATCTCCAACCAGATCAGGTTGCTCAGAGCCCCATCCAACCTGGCCTTGAATGTTTCCAGGGATGGGGCATCCACCACCTCTCTGGGCAACCTGTGCCAGTGTTCTACAATACTCATTGCAAAAAAAAATTTCCTAATATCTAATCTGAATCTACCTCCCTCTATTTTAAAACCATTACCCCTAGTCCTGTCACAACAGGCCCTATATAAACTTGCCTTTTATTCTCAGCTATTCAAAGGATACAAATATCTCCTGGAAGCACAGCAGGCACGTTGATATCAGCTCTATTCCAAAGAGGGTCTCCTTCCTCCAGCCCCTGGAGATCTGGGGTACTGGTTGAAATCCTGACCTTGCTGGAAAGCTTTGTCCTCCTGTGGCAAGGCTTTCGCGCAGCATCTTTTTCTCCCTGCACAAACCAACTGCAGTGCCGCTGTCAAGAAGGACTCTGCCAGGCTATCACACATGAATACAAATAATGCACAGTATTGCTAGAATTGCATCACACCACTAAAGGCAAATCCTCAAGCAAAGTTACCTTGAGTATACCAGAAATTCTTAATATTTCAAGACTGATGTGTGATTTGCAAAAATACCCATATGCTTACGGACACTGTGGTTTCTCACTGCTTCCTTGTCTCCAGCCCCCGTGGTGTTGATTTTGCTTCCACCACATTTGAGCAATTGGTTTTAGCGGCTAGAACATCATTCCTATGTTGAATAACCTAAACTCTTTAATCCAAGATTGTTTGCACCCAGAGGGATTTAGATAACTTTCCTAAAAACTGGCAAAGAGCCAGGATGTTATCTTGAATCACAGTCTAGTTCCAGAACAATCAGCTCTAAGTTGTTTAAGAAGACTGTGTACATTAAAGTGGCTGTAAATCAGCATAATGAAAACAACGGCACATGCAGAAATTCATTACACATCCGCTACACCGGGATGTTATTTTATTAGTTGGTGCATTTATGTGCTTTATGACTGTTTCGTAGCATAAAATTCAGCCAACGGATGTGAAATTACAAACTGTTGCCACTTCTCTCACAGTAAACAGAATGCATTAAAAAAAATAATTAAAATAAACACCGAAATGTTTTATTATAATAAAGTTACTTGAGGCCAAGAGTTCAATAAGGAGAATTTATAAACATATCATTTCAGATCTTGGAAGGATTTCAACATAATTTGCTTGTGGTATGGTAAGTGAGGTGAAATCCATCCACAAGTCTCTCTGGAGTAATAAATATATGGAAGTGTCTATTTATATTTGCTATGAATTTACTGTAGCACAAAAATGTTCTGGATCAAATCAAATATGCATCACTTTTGGGCAAGGAAGGAAATTTTTAAGCACTTTATTATTAAATAAGATCAATTTTATTTCTCCACAAAACAAAAGCCCTATTCTCTCCTCACCCACTTGACCCAAACGCTGCCACTCGGAGGGGAAGGGCCACCAGTGCCGTTAAAGCTTTGAAGAATCAGGCCCCAGGGCCCTGGCTTTCAGCAATATTTTTGAATATGCTTTCATTTTAGTTGACAGTGTAAATAAGTTATAATAATTGAGACTTCATTTTATGTCCATTTGTAAATGAACATAGATTTTCCAATTTATCTAAGTAATTAACCTTTATCAGAAGTGCTGGCTGTAACACAATGACAATTTCATACACAAATAGACACCAATGACTATCTGGAGGTATGTTGGGCTTGTGAACCAAGTCTGCTCTTGAGCAAACTCTCTGTTGTGCAGGCAGGTAAGGCTGAAGTGTCACCTACTGCAAAACCCCCATCGCATTTTAGCAGCTGCCGCTGTAGGAGAGTGCGAGATGGGGTTGCTGCAGAGAACAGCGTCGCTAGAGCAGGAGAGTTTTTCACCCAGTGGCACTGCTGAGATTGTCACCTTTGCTGCCATTCACCACTGGAATGAAAGCAACCTGTTTAACTAAACACAGGACTTTGAAACCTTGCACTAGGAGCAGAAAAAAAGGACGGCCCTCCAAAGCTGCCGGTGAAGTTTTATGCAGGGTAGGTGTCAGTGAGGAGATGTTACAGATCACCTGTCCCACTGCCTCGTTTCTAACTGGTTTTAGGCTCGCTTTCTAGGGCTGCATTGTTCACTCTGAATAAATTTCCTCACTTCGTTGGGACTGACAGCCCTTCTAGTCAACACATCTCCAGTCTCTTTCTATCCCACCCATAAGAAAAAAAGGGGTCAAGAAAGGTAGGAATTACCAAGGTCAGCCCTTTTCATAAATCCATAGTCAGAGCTTTTGTAGCCGGCTCCAAGGAAGTGGATCTGCTCCTACGCATCCCGAATAGGAGCAAAGCAAGCCCAAAAAAAGCTGATGTTTTGCGGTGACCTGGAGGCTTACCAGGAGTTCAGAAATCACATCTTTGGAAACTTTCTGAATTTGTTGCCCGTGCAGACTTTCAGATTCTACAAAACCATCTGCTCTGGTTAAAAAAAAAAAAAAAAAAGTTTAAAAAAAGTTGTTCTAGTCTTTATACCTCCAGAACCCTCCGGTACCAAAACAGAACCATAGGGGCAACACAACTACCTAGCATCAAATACACATATTTTTGGGTACTTCACTGTCACTAAAGGAAACCAAAGTCTTAAGAATAAACCTCCTGCTCCAGGTATGCGGTAAAGGTGGAATTTAAGAAGGTGGTGGACAGAATCAAAACCTGACCATGGGCTGGGTTCTATCAGGGAGGTCAGGCCTCCTGCATGAGCAGCCTGTAGAGCATGAAGGGATACATACAGAAGCAGGAGGGGCTTGAAGTCTAATGCAGCAAAATCATTTTTAGTAGATTAGGCTAGTGAAAGATCAATCAGAGATTACATAGGTAATTTTGATCACACCCTGGGGCTGGATCAAGGGCTTCTCAAGGTCTATGACAACCTTATTCTCTAAGATCTGACGGCAGTTCCAGGCTGAACTGCTGAAAACCTGCTATGTAATATAATTGATTTTTAAAAGTGCTATGAGTTGTTCTGGCCAATCCAAGAGAGAGAAAATGTCCCTTCTGTACTCCTGGCATACAAATCATAAGATGGATAATAAAATACAGATCGTGACAGAATTGCTTTCCCCTTGGTTTTGGAAATGAATGACTTTAAAGCATTGGCAATCTCCTCTCGCCTGGGTTTTGAACTCCCAAACCCACGTTTTAGCATGCTAAGTTCTTTCCATTGTGAGAGGCAAGGCAAACATCTAAAAGTTTTGGGTTTTGGCAAGCAGGGCAAAAAACCATCAAAGCCTACAACTATTAAACTCCTGAGAAAGAAAGCAACACAGTCAGCAAATGTTGCAGTGAAAAAGGAGCCTCTCCTAATGAGGAGAAGCCCTAGTAGAAGGAGAATCACTGAACTTAGTCTGGGACCACAGGGATAAAGATGGTGACTGTCTGCCAAGTCCTTAAAAAGGCAGAAGCTGAAGAAGGTCTGATGTCCCACCAGACCTTGAAATGGGAAGGGCAGAAAGAAAAAGAAGGAAATAGTTGGCAATGACTGAAAGTATGCACGAAAGAAAAAATTGCAAGAGCTTTGAAGTCATATCCCTGGAGAAGAACGTTTGCACGCCCCTACTTACCAAGTCTAAAGGATGGAGTGGAAAAGTTCCAGTTCACCCTGATTAACAGTGGAAGTTGCTGCTGTGGTTGAGGAAGGGGAACTCTGGATCTGACCTCAACAACCTGAAGAATCTTTTTTTTTGTTGTTGTTTCTAGAAGGAGAATTTTTATTTCTTTACATGTTTAGAAAATCTTTCCCAAACACAGACATTTTCATAGCTGTCTCCCTAACTCATTACTCCCCAACAAGCAAATGACATGCCAACAAAAAAAAATCTACTGGTTTTCTTAATGCAAAGTAGTTTTGGAGCATGGATGCAGGTTAAACCAATGCTATGGAAGTCTGAAAACCAGTCAGGGTTAGAAACAGCATCAAGGGACAGCAGCGGTTTGTTCAGTCCTGGGTTTGTCCCAGGCCCAGCTCAGAGCCTCTCAACAATCCTGTGCCTGGCCATAATGGAACCAGGATTACAAATCATAGAATCATAGAATGGTTAGGGTTGGAAGGGGCCTCTAAAGGCCATCTAGTCCAACCCCCTGCAAGGAGCAGGGACATCCCCGACTAGATCAGGTTGCTCAGAGCCCTGTCGAACCTGTCCTTGAACATTTCCAGGGATGGGGCATCCACCACCTCTCTGGGCGACCTGTTCCAGTGTTCTACCACCTTCATTGTAAAAAATTTTCTCCACATATCTAATCTGAATCTACCTCCCTCTATTTTGAAACCATTACCCCTCGTCCTGTCACAACCCTCTGGAATCCACTCAGTGAAAAAAGCTGTGGTTTCCTGGTGGACTTCAGCAGGTTACGCTGCTACTGAAGAAGTGGTCCCTCCTCATCCTCAGCCAGGGGCTCCTGCCTTGTGTCACCTCTAGCAATCATCTGATTGCAATCCATGTTGTTGATTTTTCTGCCAATCAATAACTTTTGGTTTTAGGGTGAGTTTTTCATCTCCTAGATGGATTAACCCAAAACACTGTGGTTTGCACATTCATTCATAATCTCCCCCTCTGTCCTTTGCACCTTCCACCCATGTGGCTCCCACATAGACTACCTGCAAGACACCTGTGGACAACTTACCTGGGCTGGGTTGAGAACTCCTATTGTGAGATGCTAAATAACCCAAGTCTTGGGTACAAAGGATTCCTCATGCCCTTGTTGAGCCCTAACACAACCACTGCTTGAAGATCTTGTCTTTATACAGAGAGAATCCAGCCAGGACAGCTGCCTTTTGGTGGTCTGCAGTGGGTGGTGTAGAAACGCCTGGTGTTTGGGTGTGTACAGGCCATCTAACAGGAGCTCATGCAGACTTCTGAGTCTCATGTGAAAAAGAGAGCCTCCTTTCACAACTGACCCCAGTTAAAAAGCAAAACCAAAAACCATGGCAGAAGCCTTGAAGCTGCTTGGACACAGCACTCTATGGGAACTGCCGTGCTGATTTCCAGAAGCTGTTTGATTTAGGCGTGTCCTTGTCTCTTTTAATTTGCTCTTCAGGGCCAGGATGGTGTATGGTTTGTGTCTGTGCAGCGAGGGTGTTTTCTGCCTTGGTTCTGAGTCACTACACGATGGCCATCCCTTGCAATGGGAAACTTTATTTTCTTACTGAGAACGGCCTTTACTGCAAATCATCACATTTCTCATGTTCGAAATTTTCACCCTGCCAATCAATAAGCTGGAAGATCACCATGGGGTACATGTCAGAGAGAGCAAATACTCCATGAAAAATAACTTCGTAAGTAGTAAACATGTGCTAGAACTGCTCACCCAGCCACTTAGTGACTGCTTACAGCTCCTCAGTCATTCCTGAATGATCTTGCAAAAGAATAAAACAGAATAGTTAAATTTGCTGAGCGAGGAACTGCCTTCAAGTTCTTATTTCCCTTGTGCAGAAATATTCTCTGTGAACATGGTGGATGTTAACCGGTGACCGGGTCTGCAACAGGCAAATCTCATGGCTCCTCTGTGTCTCACCTTCCATATCTGTGGATTGACAGTCACTTCATGTTTTGAAGCTACTTTGACGAACCAAACTTTCTTATGTTTCAATGGATTTAGATGGGATCCCATGAACTTAACATACCTGATGGTCCTAATGCTACCTCAGGTGACATCACAACCATCTCAGCAGTTATTTATGAGCAATAGTTGCCTCTGATATATGGCCTCAGAGAGCCCAGGTGTGTTCTGGGGCAGGATGAGTGGGAAAGAGCAATGTCTGAGGCTGCAAGCAACGACAGTTTCCCACATCCATAGCTCTGGGTCTGCGGGATGCAGGTTCTCGTCCCAAAACCAGATGGGGAATGGATGTGCCAGGGCTGGGCACTGTCAGAAAGTCCTCACGTGAGTATGAACAGAAGAGAGCGGGCTGTACTCTGTGACTGGAAAGCACTGAGTCTTCCCCACAGACTTTGTTACCATACCAAACCTGGCAGCTGCCAGCACTTGCTTGTATAAGAGACGTGGTCCCTTTCCGCTTGAGGCAGGTAAGTCCTGAAATCAATTTTTTTGTTCTTCTCTCTGGTCAGAAATTAGAACTAAGAGTGAGGAAGTATTTTCTTTTAAACTAATGTGTTTCTGCTGAACACTTTTTTAACTGGAAAGGATTTTGCTGAAAAGTTTCTGTTCAACTCTGGTGCATCCTGACGCCAGACTTTCAGTGAGCATGGTGGGATGCAAACAGACCCAAACCAGAATGTTACAAACTGGTGCAGTCTCAATCAATATAATCAAGACTTCCATGTATTTCCCTTACAAGTTCTATTAGTTTAACTACATACAGTTAAATCCAGTTAACTAAGTAAGGCTCAATTAGAGCCATTAAGAGAAAGCAGCAACAAACCCCGTAGAAGAGGCAGGGGTTGTTCTTTTGTTCTGCGCAGGCTGCCTGGAGTAAGCAGCCCTTCAGGCTTACAGTGTCAGAAATTAATATAAGGTGAAGACATATGGATTCATTCTCCTCCCAACTATTGTCAAGCAACCTGGGAGCAATTTCACTAAAATCAGTTGTTATGGTCTAAAGGTCAAAAGCACAGGATTTTTGTAAAATTTGTTCTGACAAAGAAAATCTGCCTTTGTTTCTGGCTGCTTCTGATTTGCTGAGTTGTTTCTGTGGTGCCGACTCCAGTATCGGCAAATTGGCTTCTCTCTAGTTGTTTTCTCCATAAATTTGCTTGCCTTTTTATATTTTTAATGTGAGCTGAATGTTTGGTAGCTGGAAAAGGGACAAGTGCAAGTCTCTGCTACAGAAGAATGGCAAATGATTGCAATGGGAACATAAAAATGATGCCTCGTGATGAAGGAAGTACCTGTGTTGAATGCTGGGAAATATCATACCTGACTCTCACGGAGTTTTAATAAAAATCAGTCAGTCAAAAGTGGTGACATCTGCATGTGATGGGTGACTCCTATATCCCTGATGTAGTCGAGTTCATTACCTCTCTCTAGCAAAGAAGATGGGGGCAACCATTGGACTTACGAGTATATTTGTGGATCCTAAAAATTACAGAAAAGACAGAGATATTCTCAAGCAGGTGGTAGGACAGAGTGTAACTGTGGTCACTGCTGCTTCTGAAAAGAAGTTATCCAAGCTCTCCCACATGAAGTACTTGATTCAAAGCCCACTGAGATGGAGTAGGAGCATTTCTGTGAACTTCACTGGACTTGACCAGAGCTCAGAGCAGGAGGTACGTTCCCTTGCTTGGACTGTGCTTCTGAAGTGCCCATACACGGGAAGTTCATGGCACAGAACTGAAATAGGCCTTTCCAAATGTTACCTGACCCTCCCACTCCCTGGAGCCAGGTTCTGTGCTCATTATGGGCATTCTTATACAGTAGACTTCTGCTGGCTTAGGTGAGAGTGGGAGATGTAGAGGAGTGATCCTGATGAACACACGCTATTGTGGGTACCAGCCTCTGCTCCCCGTTGTTTCACCTGGAGATCCATTTACCTGTTGTTATGGCTGTCCTTAGGACATTGCCTCTGTGCTGCTTCTCCTGTCCTGGTAAAGTGCTCATAGGGTCTCTGGAAAAGCTGTTTGACCTTCAGTAACCAATACCAAGGGGAAATATTTGCACTGGCCAAGCTTCATTCTTGTTTGCTCAAAATCGAGCCCAAGACTTCCTGGAGGGGAGAGTCCAAGCTTGCTCGGTGCCTAAGCATTGGCTTGGCTATTTCGCTAGGAAGAGTAAAAAATGTTACAGCCTACTTGGCCAGCATATATTCCAGGCTTGATTCTTTCTGAATTCAGTAGAGATGGTTAAAGCCCAAGCCCAGGTGAACTGACAGCCAGCAAGGTGGATAGAAATGCCTTTCAGTGCCCTCAGACCTGGTCTTCACTCCAGAATACAGAATACTTAGCTGTACTCCTGGGGACATCGTTCTGCGGAGTCTGTTTCAATCTTGACATTAGGATGCTACAAAATGAAATCAACGTGGTATTTCACCCTCCCCCTTCCAGTGTGATTTAGAGAAGTCAGGCGAACCTTGTTTCAACCTTGTTCTTGGGTTCTAAGTGGTTGTTTCATTTAGGACATTTGACTAAAAGCCCTTTTCATGGAACCAGCTCCTGCAGGAAAGATGCCAGCAATTAATGAAAGATGATAAAATAATAAAAGAAGTAATACATTAACTATATGATCCTTGCACAGTTGGGCAGTCCTTTTCATTATATCCTCTTTATGGACATCCTCCAGCAACAATTGAAGAGCTTCTTTATTGCTGTTCTGTGACTGTTTTGGTTTCCAGACATTAACAAGTTATTTAAATGCAAAAGCCCTCTTTCACTCTTCCATTTCCAACTAGCAGATTTGACGCAAACAACAAAAAAAAGTTTGTATGTTGCATTTATACAATTTCTGTGTGTGTGTGAATACTCATGTTGGATTTAATTTGGATCCTTGACTGTCTTCTTTTTCTTTCTCCTTCCTGCAAATATGCAGAGATGCAAGTACACCTTATGGATACTGGTGCATACTCTTCTGGTTGAGTCGCTTTGATGTAGATGATTTATCTCCCGAGACAGTATCTTCTGTGTAGAGAAACCAGAGTGAGTCCACCAGCCCACAGCACTATGATTTCTCAGCATCCTGGAAACAATAATCTCTACACATCCCAGGCTCGGTGGGAATCACGCTGGAGGTTCAGGACAGGTTCCTCTCACTCAAATTTCACAGCCATGTAACTCCTTCATAGCTAGTTCTTCTAGCACCAATGCAAGCACCAGTCTGGAGGCACCGTTCAATGCTTGACTCTGCTTTTGCACAAATCAGAAATAGCTCTCCAGGCAATTCTGACTGCTGGCATCAAAACAGGGCACCAAGTGGGAATGGCTATTTTTGGAGCCCAGATTTAACATGCAGGTTGGATTATTTTGAGACAAGAAATGCAGGTATGGTCAAGCCCAATGAGAAAGCTAAAAGAGAAAGCCTGTTCTGTTATTCATTCATTCCACTCTCCCCAAGCACCTTCAGACATCTCATTAAGAAAGGCAGCAGCGGAACCAGGGCTGAGAGGGAAGCAATTCCTAGGCTGCATGTGTACCACAGCCCAAGACACTTGCTTCAGAGTATATCTATGTATTGCACAAAAAAAATCAAATGCTGTATCTGATTTCTCACTCTAAAACAACCCTATGGCTACAGAGGTTGATGAAAACTGCCAAGGTTCTCAATGTTATTTTTATTTTGCCTATACTTTCCCACCTGCCTTCCTTCTGAAATAACTGTTGTTCTAGCTCCATATACATATTAAAAAAAAAATCCTCTACAATTAAATAGTAGTTTGCCAACCTGGAAGAAGAATGTCAATGAATTGTCAATTCTTTATACTGAGTAATTGATTAATTGGCACAATGTTAATCTCTAAATCAGCAGCAATAAATTCTATCATTTTTAATCTTGACCTAAAAGTACTAAAGCACTTCTAATTGCCACTGTTGCTGCTGTAAAATGACTGATTAAACTGCATTCATATCATAATCTTTGTTGCTCCTAAAATGTCTAATTGATAGTCACATCAGTGACTCAGTGCCAAGAAAGGAAAGGGAACTTGTTTTCTGCTTTCTCTTAGGAATGCCTTAAATGTGAAAATCTGGTGTTTTTCCCTGCCAGTACTGCACACTGGCCTCTAATTTGAATTACTGTTGCAATGCTATTTATTGTCCTTGTTGAGTCCCAATGTGCTGGGTGTTAGATAAACCCAAAACAAAACAGCTAGAAGTCTGAGAGGTGAAGAAGAGTAGGGACAGGTAGGAAAGTATAAAAAAATAAAAGAACCACCACAATAGAAACCAGCTCCAGAGTTTCAGAACTATTGACGAGTTTTTATCAGGCATCAAAGCAAATGGGAGTTGTAAGGTGGGGATACATTTAATTTTATTTTATACTTTATGCAATTATTGTCTAGCAATTCAACATCACAAGGACCCTGGAAGTCAGCTTTACCCTGACAGTTGTATGCATTCCTAGGGAAAGGGATATAGCCCAAATCCCACCATTATGGTGAACCATAAATCCTGGGGGCCGCGGGCAGCTGGGATTAATGAAGAACAGCCTAGTGGTCGTAGGATTAGGATGGCTGTGTCCAGGTTTCCTTTCTCCTCATGTCTTCTCTAGGCTGAGCACAACTCAGCCTGACCAGAGAACCCAATCCTCTTGTACTATCATCATGTACAAACTGGATTTGTAAAGTACTACTTTAACCTTGTGAAAAAATAGTTTTCTGACAAAGAAGCAAAGCAGACTATCAGGATCCAGCCCTGCTTCCTTTGAAGTTGGGGGAATTGGGGATGTTTTCTGGCAGCCAAACACAAAATACACTCACCCTTCCTGTGTGAGTTATCCAAACTGCTGAGAAATTTGAGTGGCAGATTCATGTTGTAAAAACCTAAAAAAACCTGAAGTAAAAATAATAAAAGACCTAAATCCTGCTGGATTAAGCTGAGGCCCAACTTCTAAACTTTTGGGAACTAAGTCGGTATAAAAACTCAGCTAACAAAGTCACAATGCTTTCCATCCCGGATCCTTGGATTCTGTTCTGGTTTATTCATCATCAGCCCAAGTTCTGTAGCTGCAACTTTATTATTGTTCTCATTCCACATGTAGTTTGCAGATGAAAAAATGTTGAAACTGTACCAGATGTGATCTGAAAGAAACTGAGAAAAATATAAATCCAGACCACCATGACACTGTAACCATGATTTTAGATATTGTAAGCCTTATCCTGCATTATTGCATTTGACAGTATTACACTGTAAGTGGCTCTATTGCCTTAAATTAAGAGTCTGCAAAGCTGAAAACCTATGTGTTAGCATAAAATTGGTTACAGGAATCCGAAACATCTAGAAAACCACCAGAAGGATCAGAAATCAACATAAGCAACATCATTCCTTTGGCGTCCTTACATCTTCCCATGATCCCAAGGATAACAGTGGGAGCAAGAGAGTTATTTAGGATTTTGGAGGGACAGGTATTGGCAAGGCAGAAGGAAATAAAGAGTGGAAGGCCACAGCTCTTAGCATAGGTTTCTCTCAGTAAATAGAGGGCAAAGGCCTGTGGGTGCAGATTAGCCATACATGTTTTTAAATACACATGTTGCCATCTCGGGGACTGAGAATACAGGTGATGGGGTCAAACCCGTCCCTTGAAGGACAGAGGGTTGCTCATCGCGTGGACATCTGAGGGGCTGGAAGGACAGAACATTTTACACCGGGAAAAGCCCCACATGTCGCCGGTTCTTGGTGTACATGCTGTGGGTGCAGGTATTGACTGGAAAGCGAGTGCATTGGTGCAGGGTAAATCTGCTCCTGTGGGCCAGCACCAGGGTGGCAGAGGGCTATGGATGAATACTGGTACCATACTATTGTTTTTTTTATGTTTCTCAATCAGTGAGGAATACTTAAAAAAAATTAATAAGGTAGGTTTTTTTTTTTTAAAAAAGGGTTTTGTGGGATTTCTCATATGTCATTCCAGGGAACTTCCTAGCTATAAATGTAAGCAAGGGGTGGGCAGTGACCGAGTGAATGGAGCAATGAGCTTAAAAGGAAATATAAGTTTGAAGCCAGCCAATTTAATCTTCTCCATGTAAAATCTTGTAGGTGAGGAGGAGAAAACTCCAGCCGATGGCCATCTTTCATCCAACATTTGTGTCATTTGCAGTTTCCTCTATGAGGATTAGGCAGTATAAAAGTATGGAGTATTAATCATAACTGATTTGGTTGTTAAATTGACCTCATAATTTCTTTAGGCTTTTCCCTTCTTTCAGAACACCCAATTGCTCCATCTTGTGCTTTAAAAGCAACATGAAAATTACTCATAAAACAGGTTGTGTCTTTCACTATAGGCTTTTATAAAGAACACCTACAGAGTTTGTCTCATTTCTTCAACAAAAGGTTTCTGCTGCTTCATTATTGCCTTAAAATTATCAGAGGTTTTGTATCTTGGTAATTTCTGTTTTTTCTAGGTGGGGTTAGGTAACTTGGAAAGCATGTGCTGCGATTTCTCTGGTGACAGGTCTCAAGGTGGGAGTATTCTGTCTCCAGAATACTGGAGAGAGCTGATGTCTTATATCCCAAATGTCAGCAACTGAAATGAAACAACCGTTAAAACCAAAACCAGCCAGAAGTCCTGTAGAAGCTATTTGACTTAGTATCTCTACCGCTGTCACTCTTTTGTCTCCTGTGATGTCCTGACTCACCAGCTGGAAGACAGTATTGGTTTCTTGTCCAATTGTTTTCAGCTGGCTGAAAAAGGGGGAAAAAAAAAAAGGCAAAAAAAAGCATAATCTAAAAAAATTTCTAATTAAGCCCAGACTGCATAAATGCAACAGATTTCAGGTCTCCCTTGAATGTCCTGAAGAAGCATAAATGGATACCAGCCCTGTTTAAAAGAAAAAAAAATCAGGTTGTCTTTGTCCTGTAAAGGGGTAATTCCTGGCCGATATTCAGGCTGTCTCATCCTATTTCCTCTTTTTCTGTCTATGTGTGCATGGTAATACGCGTTATTGTAATGCTTGCACGCACAGAATGATTTGTACGAGTTCATATATATCTGAAATGGCTTAACTGGAAGAAACCACTCTGTGAACTTTTGGCACCAGCCTCCCAGTACCATGGAGAAAGCAATCCTTCCTGGGAAGGTGTGGGATTGCTGTGGGATTACTCGTGGATTCCCTTGGTCTCAGTTATGTAGGGTCAGATCCGTTTCTCATGGTGCTCTGGCCTTCAAACCTGTGGCTGAGCATGTTCACCTCATTTCCAGAGCTGCTACATCAAGTTGGTGCACTGAAGCAGCAACGATGGGGTCTGGGTGCTGTGGGAGGATCCCCTACACAGGGGAATGGTGGAAGACATCAAACCGGGTCACTCTGAAAGATCTCTTGCAAGACCTTTTATGGCTTAAAAATGATAACAAGCTCCATAAGCAGTTGATTGCCAGATTACAATCATCCCTGGTCCATTTGCATTTCAGGCTTTTCTCGAGAGCCTTGGAGCTGTGACCTTGAAAGCTGGGACTCCCACAGAGCCACTTGCACTCCGAGCTGGCAGAGCAGCAGGGAGACAGAAAAAGGGCAATTTGGGGGCTCAGGCTGTAGCTGTGAGGTCTTAGCAAGGGGCTTCTTTGGCCAAGAGGCTCTCACCCTGCAGGAGATGAGTTTATAACTCAGCAAAACGCTGAATCACTCAACTGGCACTCCTCTGATAAAATACGTTATCTCTGCTCTTCTCTGTGTGACTTGTCCTGCAGAAATACAGTACATAGCTTAATCTTCATCAGAAGTAATTAATACAAAATCAATTGTATGACGCAATATTTGCCATGAAAAAAACTTTATGACAATCTAATTTGGAAAGTAATTTACAACAGATACATTTTGGGATGAGTGTTATATGGCAAGCTCTGGAATGAAAAACTGTGGCGACTCTATTAAAGCCAACATTTCCACATCAGTAAACCTTAAAATAGTCCATGTCCTAAATTTTAGAATAATCTACAAATGGGTCATTTTTCAACCTGCAGACTTCAGAAACTATTGTTGGACAGATCCAAAGAAGAATTTTATTTGCCAATAAAATTTTCCAAAAGAACTGCTTTAAAAATGGTTAGAATATAATGTAATGGCTTTATCAACATTTTCAGCTTAATGGGTTTGGTTTCCTATGACTAAGAGTTTGGGATAGAGGTATCTTATTATTCACATATTAGAAAATAATTTCATTCCTGTTTTAAATGCAAATGTCTGTGCAAACCTAAGTGCTGGGCTGCCTTTTAAGTATTTGTCATCAAATCCATTAATCCATAAGGCCATTTGTGATCAGACCCATTTGTCACATTTAGGCAACGTTTCTTCTAAAATAATCATCAGTGGAACATTAAGTGACACCATCTACATGATGATTTGCAGATTGCAGAAGCAAGGCACAAAAAGATATTACTGAATCAACTTTCAGTCTTTCTCCAAATTTATAAGATTTCTAAATTGCCAAAATTTAAAAATAGTACAGTGTTATTGCCATGAACATAATTAAAGAAAAAGGAACAGTAAATCCAAGGAATAAGAGATGCTACATTAGCAGATTCATACAACTGGAATGTATCTTCTATCTTTGTTTTGCTACAGTCTAGTCGCCAGATTTCACAGCAGTAAATCTCTGAAATGTTGTAATTTTTTTTTACCTTTACCACTGCTTTTCATATGAAGGCCTCAGTACAGGGTAAACATGACCAAAATCTCATATTACTCTACTGATAAACAGAAAAACAACCCCCAGAAGAACTATGATGATTTTCTTACATTGTGTAAGCTATTCAACAAATGCATTTGTAAATTTTCAGAAAACTTGCTGTAGTCAATCTCAACTTTTTGTAGTACAAAAATATCTAAATTGCTGCTTTAAGGGCATATCTCAATGACACCTTCAATTGAAAGACATTTTGTTGATTTCATATTAAATGATGCTTCCAAAACTGTATCTGTCAACTTGTAATAGAAATTAATGCACAAGACAACTAACTTGATAAGTCTTGGAATTTTTTTCTTCCATGCAAGATGACTACTAACTGTAAAGGAATGATGCAAAAACTGTATAACTAAATGACCTCATGCCATTTTAATGCTCAAATATTAGGCATAAACATTCCGGTTTTTCAGGTGATGGAAAATTGCAGCATTTGCCAACTATGGGCTGAAACTAGGTGGGGTCAGTGTCCACAATTGCTATGAATTAATCTAGCCTTAGTAGTGTCATCACTACAGAGGTAACACAATTTATTTTCCCTTAGGTTTCTTCTTTTCAGCTAGAGTAGAATGATACTGTGAACTAACTTTCAAATTCTGTCTGTATTGTTCCACAGTTATTCATTTGTCTGACAAAGCTGAGTTTCATAATTAACAGCACTGGTAAAAGCTGACCTGCTCAGCAACTTCATTCCTGGTGAACATGGAAGAATTTTTATTTTTGGGCTCACAGAGGATTTGTGAGAAGGCCCTGGATGAATAGAGCTGGTCTGGGTTCACACTATCTGGTGGCTGTGTAAGTACCGAGCGTGGACCAGGCTTCTTCGGCATCTCTAACCTGGTGGTCTATCCAACTTGAGTTCAATGCATTATCTCACTCAGATCAAAAGTTCCTGTGGGTTGGACTTGACTATGAGGAGGAATTACATTTCAATGATGACATCAGCTTACTTTGCTGTAAATACCAGTCAAATGTCTATTTTCTTCTAATTCCAAAAGTATTTGTCACTTGGCTGCTTGAACACCAACAATTGAAGTTTTTTTGAAGGATCGTGGATTAACAATGAAAAATGAAATGTTAAACAAACAGAATCAAGGTGGGATTCAATAACTTTGGCATGTCTGAACATGAACAGCAGGTAACTTCACTGCAAAACTACTGACAGCATTTTCTACTTTACAGGATAAACTTCCATGCTAAAATAAACATTTGAAGCCCAGCCCATTTACAGGAAAGAGGACACAAAGAGATCCACATTGAATTCTGCTGGTCTCTGCTAGGGCTCTCCTACCTGATCTTTGGCAGCCCATGCAGTCTCTACCTCTTCTCTTCAGGGTGATAAATACTTTCAGCTTTCCCTCACACTCGAGTCTATTAGAGGCAAACTCTCAAAAGTAATGGCTACTTTTTCCTACATTTTCAAAACCAACGAAACTCCAATTTCAGGAGGTCTATAGATGATCTACTATGATTGAAATAACTTGAATTCTTGACACTCGTCTCCTGCTTTGTTTTTCCTTATCCATCACGTTGTATATTTTTACAGCCATATTTCTTGTTTCTATACTGCAGCACTCGATCACGCGTGCTCTGGCAGTGCTGGTTGGTGAGCGTTTCCTGATCATCTTCCACACTTTGCCACAGTGATTTGTTCATCATATTTCATTATGAAATGCAAGGTTAAATACATTATATAGACATTTTAGGCATGAGACTTGGAAGGTTAATGCAAGTACAGCAATAACTGCTCTTTGAATATGATTATACCTTCTCTGTATTCACTCAGCTATAATTTTTTTCCTCAATACCAGGGTTATGCTATGGAAAATATTACTTTCCATCAGGCCTTGTTATTTGACTTCTTTAGATTAATGTTCTTAAAACCAAAATACAATCTACAAAAGAAGCCATATCTTGGGAAATTGTTACCAGAGACACTTTATTTAGTAAATTAATGATTAGTTGTGACATATTGCTAGATGTTCACTATAGCATGAGACTGCTGTGCAAAACTGTCATTCCAGCAGCAACAGTCTGAAACTAAGTAAACATTTTTTCTTGAGTTCAAAAGTTAAACATATCTGTACAATTTGCTTCCCTTTTCAGTCTTGTGAACTCGATAGACAGTGGACAGCATGGAGCTAGCAAATACATTTCACACGCTGAATATTTTTTTTGTATCACAGGACGTTTTGTTTGCTTGTGTGGCTCCTGAGGACAGGCGCTTCAACTAGGAAATGTCAGTTCAGTGAAGAGTCAGGAAGAAAGATTGAACTTTATAATGAGTTTCTAAAAACAACTTAATTACAAGCTCACATTCAAGATCTGGTTGTAAATAAATACCTGAAGATCATCTGTGGTATACTACCTGGTGACTCCCAACCACGTTAAACGTGCCGCACCATTGCAATTTAAAAATAATTAAAGTGGAGGCCAGGGATTTAGTTAGCTGCAAAATAAATAACAATAAACTTCCTAAAATCCTTTAGCATAGTCATCTGAAAATTATTAGCACCAGTTCTAAGCAACAAGGAGATCAGATGCACGAGTCAGCTCCCTGAAACAAATTAATGATGTTCTATTAGCTTAAAGTTAACTTTAAAATAGACTATTTCCAGGAAGCCTTCCAAAGTTAGTCTACCCTAGAAACAAATCCTATTTAAAAAGCTTCATATGAACAAATGAAAGTAACAAGAGGGCTACAGTAATTACAGTAAAGTAATGACATTTAACCTGTATATCTTTTTATCTTTTTTACCTTTCCTCTTGTTTAGGCTCTACAGTACTTTGGATGGTGAGGGAAAAAATCAAGGTCAAGTTGTCTGGCATAATCTGGTTTCTTTGCAACACTGCATTTTTCCTCACAATTACCGTAATCCTAGTTTAGTGAAGAAAAACCTCAGGCAAGCAGAAATTGCCTAAGCTGAAGGTCACCAGAGATGTTCTCTAGCACCTGTCCAGCCTTGGGCCTGTCTTGTACAACATTTCTATTAGTGACGCTGACACACACAGGAGGAATTTGCCTATAGTAAAAAGTTGAGAGGCACTGACAATACTGAAGTGGATCTGAATATCTATTAGAAAGAAAGTACTTTATAACCAAAAGTTCTGGAATCCAAAACCAAGACCAGATTTCATCATTCAACACTGTTGTGTTCTAGGGGAAGCATCAGAAGAATTTCTGCAGTGAATTGAACTCACCAACTGAAAATGTCTGACGAAATGGAAGATCAAGATGCATCAGCAAGCACCAGGACTATTAGGAGACAACAACGTTATGCAGAGATAAGTAAATGAAAACCATGCACTCACAGAAGTACTTCAAAGAGTGAAATAAAAGTTTCACTGCGACAGGGGAGACCTGCTCTGCAACACAGTGCCCGGCTCTGCTCAGCCATGTTGACAAAAAGGGTGAAGAAGGGCTACGAGGATGATGAAGGGAGCGGGGAGCTGATCGTACAAGAAGACACAGTCGGGGTGGTTCCTGGCAGTGGCCTGAACCAGCCTACCTCTGGCCACCTGCCGAACTGATCCTGCTCACTAAACCACGGGGTTATTTTTCTACTGGTTTAATAAGCTAAATTGAAAGGTCAGACAAGAGCCAGAACTGGTGGCACAGGAAATATCTGCATGGCCAGAGAGAGAGGAGGAGAACAAAATCAGGGATCACCTCTCTCCGCGGCAAGAGACTGATAGATTGACTCAGCCTGTTTCTGGCAACTTCACCTAATTCAGCAGAGCAAGGCTTGCTCAGTCTAGCAAAACTCAACGGGTGAGTTGGTGTCCTGTACCCCACATGAGACCAAATCAGTATTCTTACCTGGCCAAAATATTTATTTGCTTAAGACAAGGGTACCAAACAGTGCAAAGTAAGCAAAGCTTGTAGGTAAGTTTCCATTTCTCAGTTAAAAGTATTGTTTTTTTTTTTCTCTACCATTAATCACCATTATTGACTTCAATTGCTGTAAGGACTAATTGGTAAGCATAGAAAATGTAACTGATGAAAGTTCATATATAATTAATACAAAATACAGTTTAGATCTTATTTCTGTTATTTGATTTACATTATTTAATTTTTAAGTTATAGTTTTGTGCTCCAGAGATGCATAATACATAAAATTTAGCAAACAGTCATACCAGTGTGTTACACAGTTCCATAAAATATTTTACTGCCAACCCTAAAATAAAATATTCAAAAATTATTAATTAGATGACAATAATCATGATACATCCCTAAAAAATACACTTTTTAAAAAGGAATCAAGAGAATTCTGGCTGCATTAAAGTCAATGACAAAACTTTTGTAAAGTCAATGACGAAATCCATATGGGAATAATTTTAACTGCCTTTTGTTTTTTATGAGCCTTCAGGACTCACTTACTTGTCATTTCCAGTCTCTGCAAGCAGAAAACTAATTTTCCTCTATAACTGACTGATGGAGTTTTCCTATAGTCTAATAATTCCAGAAGTTGAGGCAATAAGAAAAGGACAAATTATTGTAAGGTTTGTACTGTAATTATGAGAGTCAGCTGGAGAACAAGTATTTCTTTTAAAATCATACTGCAGCAGAAGGGTAGAGTTTCTCACAGGGAGGTTTGATGAATTGGGCAGGAGCAGCCTTGGGATGAAGAGCCGGGAGTGCGATCTAGCCAGCTCTGAGAAGGTGGAAGGACCAAGCCGGGAGGGAGAGTGGGATGCAGATCCCAGGTGCGCTGACTTTGACACTGCTCCTCAGGGGATGGACAGGTTGGGCAATGCTATCTATTTTTGGGACTGTCCACCCTATTCCTTGTTGCTGCCTTTTCCCCCTGCAGAGGCAGGAGTTGCTGGCCTTGTTCTCCAGATGGCACAGGCAAGCATGCAGTGAGAGCAGAGCTGTTGCCCTGCCCTTGGCAGCTGACTGCCCTAGGCACTTTCTCTGTGCCTGGTGGGAACACTGCTTGCTGGGCTGCACGTGGGATGGAGGGAAGCAGAGGATGACCCATGGAAAATATTTAATTTTCAGGCCACTTACATTCAGATCAAGCTTGACACCTCCAACAATGCCAGTACACTTGATGTCATTTTGCAGAAGATGGATTTATCTTGTGCTGACGTTAGCCGACTTTATCTTTTAGACTTTTACAACTAGTCATTGCTGGTTGAACCTCCTGGGAGCTGCTTTATACAAGAACAGTGATAGCAGAGCAGTGAAGACCTCTCTTGAGGCTGGAAAAAAGCATGGAAAATAGCTGGAAATATCTGCTTGGAAGATAAGAGCTCAGCCTAAGGAGGGTGAAAAAAGAGAGAAATCTGCAAAAAATAGGAATGATAGGAGTGGGCCAAGAGGGACATAAGTATTTTAAACTAAAAATAAACTCTCAGTTCTCAAACTTAAATATATAAAGCCATCTATTAAAAAAAAATAGTACCAGATTACATCTTTACAGTGCCAAATAATTAATGACTTTTAATAACCCTAATAAATTTGGATTTCATCAAAACTTTGTTGCATATCATTGCCTGTTTCAAGCAAGGACTATGAGCTCTTAAGGGAGACGAGCACCTGTACTAAAATCTACACTGCTGACATCTTTCCCAGGTACATCAATTACAATTAAAGAGTAATAAGAATGCCAGGATGGACTTCTCAGGCACTTTTATGCAGGAGCCCTAGCATTTAAAATTAAATCCATTAATTGTAACTACGTTTGTGATCTCTCAGATAGTGTATAAACGAATTCATTGCTTTTGCAGTCATGCCAGTCTTTGTTAATTAAGGTTTGTGATTTATTTAATTTGAGCAGGGATGTATCGGAGTGTCCCAAACTGGACTGATAAAAGGTCATTAGTTTGTACTGTTCAAGACAATTTGGAATCTGACAATGAAAAATGTTTCTAGGCGTCTGACAAAAATTGATTAGCAAAATGGGCTCTAACTTTTTAAAGGAAAGCTCCATATTTTCTTCAACCCAGCCATCTGAAAGTTCATGTGTTAAGAAGCTCTTCTCACTCTGAAGTGGCTCTGAAATACATTTGAAGATAAAAGGCTTTTTAAAAATTATTGTTGGCATTGCTTAGGAGAGGAGGGAGCCACAGTGCTGTCATCATCTGGAAGACTTTATTTCTTTTTTCTCTTTCCATATATAGCAGCCAACACCACAGTCTCTGAGTCAGGCTCAAATATTAACAACTGTGTTCCTCAAAAAAAATACTGATGTAGGAGTATCTCTGCTTTACAAACGTGAAAGAGAGGTAAAGAATGTGGGACTGATATAAGTCATTGTGGCTTAGAAGGGACCCCCCTCTGTCTCAGCAATTGAGCACGGACTGGTACGTCTCATCTTAAAGTCAGCGTCAGATGAGTCATGATCTGGTGTTAAAGGGAACCAGAGCAATCAGCTCAGATGCAAATGACCACGTTATAGCTATTAGTTAGGTGAACCAAATCACAGAATCAGAGAACAGTTGAGGTGGGAAGGGACTTCTGGGCTTAAACCAAACCCTCCATGCAAAGCAGGGCAACAGATTGTTCAGCACCCTGTGCAGTGCAGGTTTGAATCTCCCCAAGGATGGAGGTTTCACAAGCTATCTATCTGGATCCCATTCCAGTGTTTGGCTACCTCCACCATGAAAATTTTATTCCTAATATGCAGTTGAAAATACCCTAATTTCTCTCCTTGCAACTTGTGTCCATTGCCTCTTATCTTCTCGCCATGCAAGAGACTCCAGGAGCAGTCTGGTTCCACCCTTTCTACACCTTTTCATTAGACAGTTATAAACAGCAATAAGGTCTTTTCTTCAGCTTCTTGTCTCAAGGCTGAACAAACCAAATTCTTTCAGTTTTTCTTTGTATCATATGGTCCAGCCCCTCGTCATCCTATTGGTCCTCTGATGGATTTCCTCCAGTATTTCAATTACTTTCTTTCCCTGAGGAACCCAAATTTGCATGCAGAACTCCAGATGCAGTCTCCTAAGTGCCAAAGGAAGGTAAGACTCACTTTCATCAACCTGCTGTCTAAACTTTAGTTAATATAGGCTACCACACAACTGGCTTGCTTTGCTGCAAGGCCAGACTGATGATTCATGTCCAACTTCTTGCCTATGAGGACCTCGGGTCCTTCTCTGCAAAGATGCTTTCTGGCTAGCTTCCTTGCACAGGTTAGTGGAAGTGCTGGGCATTTGACCTACAATTCCCAAATCCTGGCTGCAGCCAATCTCTTCCTAGTGGTATTTTGAAAATCCAAATTTACTGGCAGTGATCAAAAGACAAATGTAATTTCTATGTTTTTCCACAGCAGGAGATGTTAACTGCAGCCTTCAGAATCAGTACCAAAGTAAAATGGGAATTATTCAACAGTCTCTTGCACTTTTCTCCACACTCTGCTGTGACATTAATAATAATCCTGAACAATTTCATTGCTCATTTGTCATTTAGGTCTTAAAGTCCGTTCAGAAGTGCCTAAGCATCACTGCTGCTTCTTTATGGATGAAGGATAAGTTTCTTCTTTATTGTGTGGCTTTCTTTAGTCACATGGAGGGTGAACTCGCGCCAGCTAACCTCAGCCATGCGCATGGCAAGTGCCTAATCTCATAACGAACTTTCACTCAATAAACACAACCAGTGAGTTGAACCCATTATAAAAGAGGAGTTTAGAAGAAAATGCCTCTCTGTGTTGAGAGGTCTAGATGGAGACATTAGACTTGATGTCTAATATTTAGACAGCTAAAATTAGATTACACTCATCTCACTTATAAAGAAATATGAGTAGATAGGAGTAAAATTCAGGAACTTTATTCTAAGGCAGCATAAACTGTCTTCACCCCTACTGAATTCTGTGTAACCATACCGATTTTTATCAATGGCAAAGCTAAAGGAACGGATCTGAGCCCTGCAAAATCTAAGATTATAGAATAACCTATACAGCTCATTTAGGACCAAGCTAATATACCCATGCAGAAAATTAATCTGAATAACTTGAATGATGCACAGATGTAAGATCTTCCAGGATTCCATGACATAGCTGTAGTAAACTCTCCAGAATAATTTAAAATATCAGAATACTGTTGTTTCCTCCTAGTTATCTGAATTGATTTCTGGGTTTTTTTTTTCCTTGCTTTCTCTTAATTATTTTCCACAAGATCATAATTTGTGCCCCTTAATTTTTTTTTTTTTTTGAGGAATCTTCACATTATGAGCTCATCAGCTGCCTTTAATTGCCATTTTTTTCAGTAGGTTTTGAAGGCCCCTTCTGCCTCATAAGAGCTGGTCAGTGAAAACATATCTTCTGAGTAGGGATGACATTGGCCTGCATTTTCACTAATTTTTTTCACTGTTACAATAGCCAAAGCTCGATACACCAAACAACCCATCTGAGTGTTCAAACTTAATGAACATAGGTTGGGATGTACTGGGATCTTCTTCTTCAGACATTCAAGACCTTTAACACTTGCAATTATGAGTAATTTGCTAAGAAGGTTCTCTTTAAATTCTCCTGAGAACTTCTGCAAGAAAACACTTCCATATATCCATATACATACACATACACATGTACATGTGTATGTGCATATGTTTTTCTGGATCACAAGGTAGTTTAGTTCGCCTAAACCAAAGAAATAACCTGGTCTGGTTTTCCTCAAACCACACAAAACATTTGACTTCGATAAGGCTCTTGTTTACATGGGCACCAAGGGAAGCTGAAAATACCCCAACCAATTTAAATAGGAAATGAAGTGGAACACGTTTTAACAACAGCTAGATGTGTACTGGCCCATAGCATATACATTTCTGTCAGCATAAAATCAGCATGTTGGAATTTGCCTGGAATGGCAATTTTTATCATGCTTATATATAGGGAAAGCTTTCAGGTATATTAAAGGTGAGCCAAAGAAAACAAAGGTAAATATGAAGTTATATTTCTCCTCACTTGAGGGTAATTATTCTTTGCAACTGGGCTTTCAAAGACATGTAAGGATCCTGAACTCTCCATTCCTATTAAAATAAATTGATACTTAAGTTTTCGGGCAGACTTGGAAAAGAGCATCCTCCTCATCCGACTTTATTATATAGCTGGACATCTTTGCAGCACTAGTACTGAAATTAAACATGTTTACAACTTGCAACCCCGCAAACAAACTAGGATTTATGGTTAACTAACGCTTGCCAAGTAACATAATAATGTCTCACAATTATAGCTATAAAACTATAATAACCCCTTACCTCCACACTCCTCAGAAGACCGTATGCCTAAAATAAATGATCTTCTTCAATCAGAAGCTGTGAATGAAATGTAGGAATCTCTATGGGGAAATTTTGCTGTGTAGGGCTGGGACCATAGAGTAATAACTTTTTCATCTTAGAAACTATGGATATAACTTTTCAGCTCAACATTCCTATAGGTGTCAATATCAAGAAAGGGACTACTTGTTTGACTGTTTTACTGCCTTGAGAGCATGGACTGCAGACAGTCTATAGGTATTCACTGATTTCTAACAGAAACCCCCAAAATCTCCTTGAACCAAGCCAACAGAACATGGAACGATCACCCAGACTGGAATCCAAACGCACCACTGCAGTTTGCTGATCTGATTACCTTTACAGCACAGGATGGAGCCCGTCCATTTTTCAAAGCTGGGCTAAAGCCTTGAACAGTTGTTTTGGTAATGTAGATGAGGCTTTAGGTCTTAATAGTTCCTACAATTACTGCTGAATCTGGCCTTGGCTCAGAAATAAACTCCTTGTATTGGAAAGATTTACTACCCTAACTATATCTGTATCTCAATTTAATGAAAATGTTAAGGATAATTTGATGGTCTCTTGCCAGTGTAATTTTAAATAAAATGTCTTCATTCCTTGGCAGTGTCTGTTGGCACTCAGGTTTAACTAAAGGAAGTGCTTAAGTGAAGTGCTTTTTACATTACAGTCTTGCCAGTATCTTCTCTGATAGAATAGATTTAATTTTCAGTGTTTTACCCAGAGTAAATAAATTTTAAAAAATAAATTACCTCCCACCATCAGTCCATACAATAGCAAACCTTACTAAAGCATTACTAGAAATCAGATATTGGCCTATCACAGCGTTTGGACTAATCTCAAATCTCATCTCCTGTAAATTAAAGTATTTCTAACTTATTTAGTGTTCATTTATTATGCACCTTTGTAAAAAATGCTTCTGCATCTTGGGAAGCGCATCTTAGATTTTCATCTGAGTTCAGCAAGTCAGCATAAAAGTTTAGGACACTTTATTGTAATTGCACAGGGAATGGAAAATAATGGTAAGATGGTGACAATTTGGCCATCACACCCTACAGAACTGAGCAATTGCCAAATATACTCTTGATTGCTTACCCTGTCTAAATCAGGAATATACACACAGAATAGAGCCAGGACAATGCATCAGAAGTTAACTTGTTTGGGGATTAGTTTGAGAATAAAAAAGATTGTAGATATAAAATGGTGCTCATTCAAAGGGTAAAACCAGCATGTATAATATCTGTTTTATTTTTAAAATTTAAATGTCATTGATTTGTTTTAACACACGGAAAGAGTGTTTACAAAAACTATAAAATCTCCCTGACAGAGGCAGAGGGTGTCATTACTGATATTAAGGTACCAGTAGCTTCATAATTTTAAAAGTTCATAAGTCATCTCAGTAATGTTATCCTTACCACTCAGCACAATATAAACTCAAGATCTTCATCACTGTTGGGAAGGAATTATTTTCTCCTGTTATTATTGCTACTCAACAAATCTCCATTCCTGGTTTTCTTCTGCTAAGCATCCAGGTGTCAATAAGCTACATTTAGAAGATAGCTGTGATCCAAGTCATACATAGTGAAAACGGAAAAAGAAGATCTTAAAACAGTCAGATATGCACCACAAAATTTTTCCGGTCATTTTGTACGAAGAGGCAGGCCCAGGACAGAATCTACAGTTTTTCTGTAACGTCGACTGAATCACACTTTACCCATATTTTTGACTAATGTGACCATCTTTGTGTTGCTGTTTTATTTTCTATAGCGTCCATTTACAAGAAAAAATAAGGTATTTGTACCCCCTTGGAAAACTTGATCACGAGGAGTGAAGAAAATGTTGTGTAATGCATCTTTTTAAGAGACTGTATCTGATGAACAACTGGACTTTTGCAGTCCAGCTGTACCTGGAAGCAATGTGTACATATGCCTGCAGAGGGAAAAGTAACAAAATCAAAGGGCAGAGAACTATGAATAGGAGAACACAAAAAATCTTGTGGAATGTACGATAAGAAGGAGATGAGAAAGATGGGAAACTGCATATGGCTCTGACTTCATTGAAGCAGGTGAGGCAGGTGGGTGTTAACGTAGCATACATAAAAGAGCAATATTCCTAGATCCTTGAGTATATATTCCTCAGGGCCCTGAATGCACTGGCAGGACTTAATTGCCCAGAACAGCTTCAGCAGGGACCCCCACTCACTCACTCACTCCACTGCTCACCGGTCCATCTCAGCTCAGGACGGATCTCGGACCTGTGTCATAGCACTGTCTTCTGCTTGTGGCTGGACCTTCCAGACTCATCCCCCTGCCCTGCCTGAGGCTGTTGGTGGACCCTGTCACCACTGGTGGACTTTTCCCACTCTGTCTGGAGCATGTGGGATTATGTCCTGACTGGAGTGCGTATGGCCTGTGCTGGGGTCATGCTAGGCACTCAGTCATCTTCCTTCATGGAGCAACCTTGCTCTTGCTGTTCCCTGAGGATATTAAACCAATCCCTGCCCTAATTTTTTGACTAAGTGACACTGAGTTCTCTGACTTTCGTATATTTTCTCCACTGTGATATAAATGTATATTTTGTCTTTAAAAATAAACATAAAAGTAAAACACAGTTTATTTTATGCTTCTATAAATGCACTGTATTCGAGACACAAACTGTCAGTTCATTCTGTTACTTAAGTTTTCATTTAATAAAATTACACCTAGAGTGGCCTCTAGGGGCACATGCAAATCACTAAGACTTTTCAGACAAACATTCATCAGTTGTCATTTACCAACTACTTCTTCAGAAGGTAACAGCCAGGGTCAGCAGAGGATCTTGTGTCCTCACATTGGAGCTGGAACCAGTCAAATGTGTATTGATGCAAAACCTACTTCATAGAAACCCTGCTCTCTGCAGTTTCACGTTTCTGCGGCTTCTTACATGAGGAGGGATCAAATCCCTAAGTTGATTTTGCTACTGATAAAAATTTGGCACAAACTCATGACTCACTTCTGCACTACCAAAAATCAATGAATTAACTGCTAGAGTCACCTAGACTAGTCCTTTTCTGTATCAGACTTACAAAGTTTATCAAGGCTTAAGTCCACTTGAAAAGAATGCTGTCATGCTTGGGAAAAGACTTGCTCTCACTCGCATATAGAGCAGTGTGATATTACATCAGCAATACAACATGCTGAAACTATGAATGCACATTTGACCTGGTATTTCACAATGCCCTAAACCTCAACTGCATTTGTAAACAGTATTTATAGGAGGCCAGGCTTGCTCATACTGAAACTATGTTATCTCAGGAAATGCAGGGCTAATGTTCACTCTTGCCAAGCACTTGTTCCCTTATAAAAAGTCTGAAATTTTAAAATTTAGACTCTTCTGAGTATCCAAATATAAAGAAATCTCAAGAAAGATTTCATTTGTCAGCCAGCTTGGTGATAGTCAAACGGCTTTGTGGTCTCCGTATGAACAGCTGCGAAAAGCATACATGGATCTCCTGACATGGATCCTTGCCATTTGTTTGTTGTGATACACCAATGTGAGAATTCACGAGTCAGGGCTCAATCAAATTTCCACTGAAGGAAATGAAAGCTGGATTTGGCCGCCTATATTTATTTAGCACCTCATAGCTGCAGACTGAATAACTGCTGTTTGTGATCTCTGTCACCCATATCACTTCTGTATCTGGAAGGATGCAAACACAGCACTGAAAAAATGGAGAACAGGCTAAGAAAGATAAAATAAAGGAGCAGGCATAGTTTCACCATTCAGGTCTGCTGTTTTTGTATTGCAGCCCTTTTCTCTTTCCATTCTTCACCGAGGCCTCGATCCTGGGGAGACCAGGAACTTTCTCAAGTGGATTTTCACAGCCATGTAAGCAAGGGCTTGAACTTGGGAGTTCAGTGTCCAGTCTCCGAACTGGTCATGATGGGGTAATGTCTATCACACGCTTATCCTACAGAAAGGGAAGATTTTATGTATATATTTATAGCGTATGTTATCACAGCGCACCAACGCTGAGGTAGGCAGCCCTGCGCCAAGGCCTAGTGGGACCCTCAGCTCAGGCCCCGGCCTCAGCACTGCCCGGCTGGGCCACTGGTGGCACAACGCCTGCAAGTCCGGCTCTAAGGGTTCCAGTACACCCACGGGAAGCTCATATTCCCAACGGGAAAGAAGTTTGAGATGAAACAACGGCAGCTGGGACAACCCGGACACCGGCCGGGGCTGTGAGACAGCCGGCTCCAAGCGGCGCGGGGCCAGCCCGGTGGTCAGCCCCGGGAATCGCAGAAGGCAGGCCCGGGCAGGGGTGAGAGCTCGGGGGACTCGGAGGCCGCGGGGCCGAGCGGCGAACCCAGCGAAGGAAAAGCTGCTGCCGGCGCGGCCGGAGGCGCGGCTCCGCGGCTGCCGAAGGGCGGGCGCGGCCCCGGCAGCTGCGGGCGGTGCGCGCGCCGCCGCGCCCGGCCGTCGGGAGCGCGCCGGGGAGGCTGCGGGCGGCGGCCATCTTCTTTCCACAGCCGGCTGCTTCCCCCAGTGCAAGTGAAGCAGCCCAGCCAGCCCCCTCCTCCGCTCCCTCCCTTCTCCTCCTCCCTCCCACTACACTCAGCCGTCGCCGCCGGTCAGAAAGGGGGGCGACCGGGAAAGCGAAAGCTGCGGGGCGGGGAAGGCGAGGCGCGGGGGTTGAGGGCAGGGGGAAAGCCGGGCCGCCGGGAGGGGAGCAGCCCCGGCGGAGGCGGGTGTCGGGGGTTCGCCGGCGGCGGGCGGGCC
>WHYT01013984.1:51686-65254 GCA_009806455.1 Tetrax tetrax
GGGGGGGGGGGGGGGGGGGGGGGAAGCACAACCTTACACAACTCGAGATGAATGCAAATTCCTGGGGCAGGCTTCACCCACGTGAGTGAGGGTTGCCGGGTCACAGGTTTAGCTTTTCTCCCGTCAAGTTTACGTTCAGTCGATTTGTCGTGTGCCGAGTGAGCAGCAGTTAATTGTCGACTGTAGCAGACTATTGACTCGCCTTGTATTTATTGATGGAAAAGAAGCAGAACGGTTTATTTAGGTCTTGCTGATTGGGCAGGGTAGTCAAGTGTTTAGTCAAGCACAGAAGAACATAGAACTACTCAAGAACAAGAGAAAGGACAGAGTGTTTTTAGAATCGTAAGAGTCACTTTAGTTCACTGCTCAAATAGTGATTCCCCATGTTGTCACTGGACATGATGTGTGGGAAGCTAATTAGTGTTTTCGTTAGTATTTTTTAGTCCTAGCAGGAGTAAAAATAAGTCTTAGGTTTTTGTTATTGTGCACCGTAACCAAGATCGATTTGCTGAAACTTTTAAGGCTTGGCAGTACATTTAGTATGATATGTGATATTAAAATCACAGTGAAGTTTGCATTTTGGTGTCTTACATAATTTATTAAAGAGAATGTGTAACAGAACTGTATTTAAATTATGCAGCTTTTATCTGAATCATCTTCTGTTTATCTTAAGCTCCATACAATGACATTACACGAGTCAAAAATCCTGTAAATACTCCCCAGCTGAAGCAGGAATTGGCAGAACATGCCCTGGTCTTCAACTCTACACTTTAGGTGCTTTGCAACTTCTGTAACTAACTTGCTAATAGTGTTACTTGCAGAATATGTTTCCTTCTACAGAAGTAAACAATTGTTGTATTACCTTCTTGTACATCTACCGATTTCTTCATGAAAATTCAGCAGAATTCTGGCTATTTTAATTATGTAGGACAAATTTATTAATGTTATACAGGTATAAATTTCCAAGAGCAAATATTAGAAGGGAAAGGAAATAGAAACTGAAATTGATGTATAACCTTCACTCTGTCTAATACAGAGGTTGTATTTTGTGATCAGATTGATACTGACTGGTCCACAGATTTCATGATTTTACATTTGTACACTGAAGTGTTTGTGCTGCATCAGTGCAGATCAATTAGTCGCAGCTTTGGACATCATGGTTATATGGACATTGCTGAATGCCCTTGAAATAACTGCTTATTTTCAGAACCTATGTACAGTAGTAATTAAATAATTTATTTAAACAGTACTAAGAATTACTTCTCAAAATGCAGTTTACCTGAACTTTTGTGTAAACATACTACCACAGAGATTGGTGTGGCAAGTGTTTACCTGGGTTCCATGAGCTGCTTATTATGTCACGTCACTGACTGCTTGTGATCATGTTTCTCATACCTATAGGCTTCAGTTTTACAGAAGGCTGAATTGTATAATGTTTCCTTTCAGCTTTTTGTGCACATGGAAAAAAAAAAAAGTTCTTTGACAAACCGCCTTGTCCTCCTCAATGTGTATAATTTTAGAGAGATACAGGGTAGTTCCATCACTGTACCTCTGCGATGCTCTGTTAGTTAGCTGGATGCTTAGTACTGCCTGTTTTGATTCCTTTGGTGGAATAAAGCACAACGTGGAAATATTTGTAGAATCTGTATGCGGGCTGCTTAATTCTAAGAATAACTTTACCCAATTTGGGGAGGTTTTCCAAATGATGTTGTACCTGTAAAGCTGCATGAGCAAAACCCTCCCAGTATGAAAGCAGAGACTCTGGTTTAAGGAGACAGTCAGTGCTAAAGGTGCTAGCAGAGTCTCCCTGATGTGGATACAACTACACCAAAATAAACAGTCAGCAAAATTAACTATTAAAAGTGTGGTTTTGCTCGTATAACTGCAGCTGCAAGCAGTAACCATGTTGGTCGTGGGTCGCAGGTGTTTGTTGATACCCTGCCTGATACTGCCCTGCGTGTCTGTAGAGTTTCCGTAGGCCTCCTGAGGGGTCCTGTCAGTGTAGGCACAGTGATAGAAATATAGCTGGGGACTTGTGGCATTGTGGAAGTTAGGAAGGCAATGAATATAGTGTGGTTTCTCACCTCTAACTTTTATGGCATTTTTGAATGATAAAAGCAGAGGCCTTCAGGTTTGTTTTTACACTGTTTGCGTCTTATGTTCATGTGTGTTATGATGGTCTGAATTGCAGATGCTCTAGAGAGGCACTTCAGTCCTCTTTTTTTGGCAAAAGTGGACCTTTTGCCAAAATGTAGTCTTTAAGTATCACTTATTTTTGTTAAAATCCCGGATCACAAAATTAGTGTTATTGAAATGACTATCCTTGTTGACCTATCCTTTCAGAATATTATTGTTAACATTTTAATATTGCTTTGTACATAAGTGAAAAAAATAAGTGGTATTGTCAGTGTTTGGCCTTTTCCCTCCATATCTACTTTCAAAAATCTGCTGATTCATTTGGACTGTGTATTTGTTTTAGATACTGTTTTATTTGCAATGTGATAAGTGAATAGTTGTGGGGTTTTTTTTATTTATTTTTGGAGGTGCTTTTTGTCACCTTTAAAAAATTATTCCCTGATTTATGACATTCTTCAAAAGTTATTTTCAGGTTTAGTTTTAATTGTAACTGACAAAACATATTTTTTTTTTACTTCTGAAGTAAAACAACCTCTGATATTGAATACTGTTATTGGAGTTCGATACAGGAACTTATTGAATTACTTGGGGACTTTTTGTACAGGATAGCAATTGTTGCCTAAAACGCTGTGGCTGCAGAATTTCTGTGTGTGTCAGGCAGGAAAAAAGAGGTGTATCTGAAGAGCTGGTTTGAGGTGCAGTTCAAGTTGAACTAGCTAGCCCAGTCTAACTGTACAGTGGACTGAAACAGATGGTCCTTCACCTGGGTGGTTTCCACCTTGTCTTTTGTGTCCTGTATAGTGAACATATTTCTTCAGGGTGAAGTGTCACCATGCCTTCTGGTGGCAGCTGTCAAGTTTCGCTAATTTTGTCATGCAGTTGGACTCTTGGTGGTATAGTGCAGAATCTGTTTAACCACATCAGCTTGATTCAGTAAGGTCAGGCCCAGTGCTCCTTTATTAATTTTACCAGTGTTAAGAAAAATACAGGGTACCAGTCCTTTAGTACATCCATGCAAGGAGATCTCCGTACCTGTGCTGAGGCTCTGTAGCCCCACGTTATTCATTTAGATTATAAAATGTATTAACGACATCTTGTAAGGCTTTAATGGGAAAAATGGTTAAAAGAATAATATTAGATCAAATTTACAGTATCATTTGAGATATATCAATCATGCTTTTGTAAGTTGCAAGACTATTTAAAATAGAGTATTTTGGGGTTATAATACAATATGAGATGGTTTTAAAATCTTCCTCTTCAGGAAGTTGTAATATAGATGTGTTAGCTCTGTGGCGAAAGTGAAACTGAAACCAACTTTACTGAGTTTCTTTTTGGTTTTGCTTTTGTGGAAGACATGGAAAATTACTAATCATCAAATAGTGATGACTCCATCTGTATTTTTAAAAGTGTCTTTAACTTCTTTTAATATGGACATTTTTAATAATCAAAGATCTTCAATTTACAATGTTTGTTTATATTTTATTTCAGTAGTTACTGATATACTGTTACTGATATAAGTTAATTCCCCCAGCTCTCAGCTGAAGTGAAGAGGTAGAACTCAAGAAGCACCTTATTTGCTTTTTGTTGGTTGTATTCTATTCATGAACTAACTTCTTATGGAATAAAAATTAATGGTTTAAGAACAGTAGGCTGTAAGATTGTCGTGTATGGAGAGATCTGCACAGGTTGGGATCGCTTATGACGATAAATGTCTGTAGGATTTAAGCAGTAATGACATAGATTTAACAATAGTTTTGTTTCTCTCTTACTGATTTGAGGGAAGTTGTTAATAGTTTCAGGAAAGAAGAATTACTGTTTTATTATATATTACTCGAACCTACACCAGGTCACACAAATGAAATTATGCTAGGGATTTATAGTACAGGATTTCTAGATTACAATTACAAATTTACAGTTTTTTTTTTTTTGAATGATGGGAAAGAATTGCACTACTTTGCTCCGTAAGAGCTTTGTCCTGTAAGGCACATGGTGTAGATCTTTACGCAAGTACATACCTCTTTCTGAGTCAGAACTGTGTTTTGACCAGAACATTGAAGTGTCAAAGCCTAAGTCTTGAAATACTCTTTGAATTTCAGATCTATGGTGTGGAAATTTGAGACCATCGTATTGTAAAATAATGATTGTCTGTCAGTAGAAAGCTATATAATTAATGCATACTAGATTCCTGGGGATTTTTTCCTTCTCAGTGATATTTAAAATTCTCCTCACTTGAAAGGAAGCTACAAATGATGGAGTTTAGTTAGCTGGTAGCAGTGATTACACTGTTATTTTCAGTTACATGCTATTTTCTCAAATTCACAATTTCTGCTTTTATCTATATTTTTTCCTGCTTGTTTCTGAGAGAATGAAAAGTCACTCAACTAAAATGATGTGTGCAATATACAACTTAAAAATCGTAATAGAGACAAACATAGAGTAAATTTAAGAGCAACTTGTTTGCATTTCATTTGGCCTCTAGAGCCTCCAGTCAAATCCTGGTTCCACTGTGCTTTGTAGCTACTGTGCTAAAAGTGGTTCCAGATACTCCTACATCCTACAGTAAAATTTGAGCTAAAATGCTGAAATGTTTTCTAGCAAGCACTGTGACAGTGATACCAGGCATTCCCTGGCCAAATGCCTCTTCCTGGGCATATTTTAAGTACTTTAAAATACCTTCTTCTGGAAGATGGTCTTCTCTACGTATAAACTTAATCATGATGTAGATAATCAGAGATATGAAGAGTCACAGAATTTTTCAAGCTGATGAACATGTTTTACTTAGGCTGGTTGAGCTGTGTGTCCAATGGAATTTAAATTGTCAAGGTTCAGTTCAAAGCATTGTGAGTTTTTTAAAATGTTAATTTCTTTTAGTATTCAGAAAAAAACAATTGGAGATTATCTTGTCTAAAATAATGTTGGGAACTAGAAATACTGTTGGGAACTAGTTTGGACAGGGACTTCTCTCAGTGTCCATTTTTGTTCTCTACAAATAAATGCTACAAAATGTTCCTTTTATTTGTTGGACTTCTTAAATACTTGTGTTGAAAGGAATGTTATTCTATAAATTGCTTAGGTGACTTTGTTTGCTTTGGAAGTTGTTCCTGATTTTTATGTGGTTCAAGCTAAATTCAGCTGAAAAGTCATATTCCTCATTTTAAGGAAAGAAAAAAAAGATGCAAGTTCCTGGGTTTTGTAGATAAAAAACATACAAGATTTTGTAATTGTCCCTAAAAGTTAAAAGATCAAGTGCTTATTTGTTTTTTTTCTATGAAAATTCTTAAAAGTCATGCCTTGACCTTTTCATGATTTGTTGTAGTGTTAAATAGAACAGCATTCTTGGCTGAAGAAAGAAAATAAACCCATGTAGTTTACAATAAATCTCAACCATTTATTAATAGTTTTGTTTTGTGTCAGTGTATTTGTACAAAATAGTGTGTTTCATCAAAATGAGGGTAAGAGAGCAGTTTTACTTGATTTTTTTTTTTCATTATGTGTTTAATTGGAGTTTTTGAAGCACTGACATTGACATTGTTACTGTTGGATGAGACTCATCAACTGGTCTGTTACAGCAGTGGTGTGACTTTGAGCTTTGCTGTGATGGATAATATGGTACCTAGCAGTTTTATCCTGATGTATAAATTAACATTTAAAATATTACTTAACATTTCTTTGATGGTAGTTACAAACTTTCCTCCATCTGCTTCTGTGTTTTCACCTCTTTCCCTTGTTTGTCTTACTCTTTGAGTCACCATGCATAATGTCACATTGTGTTTTGCTGTCACGTACCCTTTTTTTGCTTTCTTGATTCTCTGTCATGCCTCACATACTTGGTGAAGAAGACTTCTCAAATCGGGCTTTTCATGGTCCTGCAACTTGTGTACTAGAGCCTGAGGTTGGCTGTATTTACCAAGGTGTTTTGTTGGAGGACGGAGCAGACAGGAAAGGCACTGCTGGTAATATACTCCACGTTGCACGAAACGCGCAGCCAGTCTTTTCCCTGTTCTGCACATTGGAGGTCAGGCTCCTGAAGAAAGAAGACTACATTGTAGAAAGTGTTGTGAATTTGATTCAGTAAGTGGCTTTTGACTCCTTTTGAGTTAGGGTTGAAGGAATCAAGACAAGCTCATGCTTCATTCCACCTAAAATGTCTGACTGCCCACCGTGATAGGTAGACTTGATACCTGATGTCTGTCTGCCTGGCAGGTGAAGAAAGAAGGTAGCGTGACCATCACAGAAGTGAGGCAAGGAAGATGGGGAGTAGGAATGAGCTAGGTGTGATCTTTGGAAGTTACTACCAGACGATCTCGTAGTGTGAGTCGTTCTGGCTGTACATAGGCAGGAAGAGCTGGTGGGACAGCGGCTGTAGCTGTCAGGAGTCACGTGGCCAAATAGATGGGAGTTGTCAAAGGTACCTCGTTTATCGTAATGCTGTTGTTATTCACAATCAGCCACAGAGCAGCAGCTACTGAGTTTAGCTCTTTTTCACTGTGCTGTTTATTAAGAGGCAAGGCAGGGAGGATTTCAGAGATGACTGTGCAATTAGCTGTCTCAAAGAAATAATTTTAGTAGAATACACTTTGTAGGCAACAATTATTTCATAGTTCTTTTCATCTCTTTCCCACAGCAAGTTTATTTTCTATTGCATATTTACTGTTACTTTTTGATTTCTGAAGAGACAATGTATCTAGTTGGGTTGAATAGCTCTGAAAGAGATACATTTCTTTTTTTTTTTCTTGCATTTACTATTTAATTTAAATATATTCTTTGTCATACTTATGATTCCATTCCTGTATGTTTCTGATCTATATGTGTCTTGTGAACAAGAACAATAGTATTATTTGACCCATAATAATTTTTTTAAGGTGATGTACTTACCTGAGTATTTCATTCTTTGTTTAAGACAGTTCCTCTGTTGTATACTTCAACAAGTTAGTGTTTTTCGTTACAAATACTCAAAGGAAGTATGTGACATTCACTAAAAACTTAAAAGTTTGGTTATTTTTTAGAAAGTGGATTGTTTGAAGGAGTGCTTGCTTCAAAGACACCCAATTCCTGGTCAATGCAAAGCCGGTGATACACTAAATGAGGATACATTGCCCTCTTATATCTCCTCCTCTTTCCAAATGCTTAAAATTATTTGTTTCTGATAAGCCCTCTGGCAGCTTATTTTCCTTTATCTGCTATCCCCTGCATTTACTCTGTGTGTGTTTTTTGGTACCATTCTTTTCTCAACTCACGTGTAGCAATTTGTCTTCCCTTTCCTTATGTTCTTCTGCTTTTTCTTTCAATCCACTCTGAAGTGTAAGGACAAATTCAGCACCACTGCTTCTCTGCAGAAATGCTCTCTGCCTGGCGCTGCCTGGAGAATGAAACTCTCCAAGCACATTGAAGAGATGTCACTCTGATCACTTCCAAACAGGAACATTTTACTAACTTCTTCAACTCATTGGGTATCAGCTGTTGAAAAACAAACCTATTTTAAAAAGTCCTGAAACTTCAAGCCATCTGTTGGTTATTTCTTAATTTAGTACATTATTTTGTCTCTTCTATGTATGTGAGGACAAAATCTCTTCCCTCACACTACCAAGCAGATGTGTAGACTTTTCTCTTGCTTCGGTGGAGATACATTGCCTTCTGTATGGATTTTGTTATGATTTGTTTATACTGTGTTTAACACATGGAAAAAAACCCTGTCTTTTGAGGTCGATAGCTGTAGTTAGTGGTGTTTTTGGCCATAAATACTGTCTTTAGAGGAAAAGATGGTTAGCCTTCTTGTGGGATTTTTTTTTTTTCTTTATGCTTGCTCCAGTAAATGATCTGAAACACAAAGTCAATTTTAAATAGCTTTTTTTTGCATCTATGTTTTTTTTTTTTTCATTCTTTCTTGGTGGTGTGCGTTAAAGTATTTTCTGTCCTAAAGGATCAAGGACAATCATGACCTTGCTTCCTCTGTATCATGAAAAAAGAAATGCAGAAGAGTTTTGCCCACAGTTTTTTATCTGCCTGCAGACTCTGAAAATATTCCAGCACAGTCGTTTTAGATGTGGTTAAATATTTTACATACATTCGTTTAGTAACTTTCATTTTATTTTTGTGTATTTAGATAGAATGTATTTTCAACTTAGAATCATAGAATCTTTAAGGTTGGAAAAGACCTCCAAGATCAAGTCCAACTGTCAGCCTAACACCACCATGCCTGCTAAACCATGTCCTGAAAACACACTTGAGTGTGTCTTATTTCTTAACTTCTCTAGAATAATAAGGGCATAGGGAGAAAAACAAAGTAGTTATATATGTTGTAGAAGCCAAAAAAAAAAAAGTTTTCACATATCTATGTGTTGGATGGCATTTAGGAAGGTGCCAGGGTACTTTCAGCTCTTACTGTCTGCAGTGGGAGCTGAACACAGCATCAAAAAGGAATTATTTTGTATATTTCCTTGGAAACCATACAGAACTACGCAGTATGATATTCTTGCAAATAAAGCTTTATTTATATTTTGTAATCTGTGTGTACTGATTTAAGATTGTGCTTTAAAAGGTAATGCACAAGTTTCTATTAAAATGATATTGTTCTTTAGAGGCCTGATGAATACTTTAGTATTCTTTTCTTTTTCTGTTTTGGAGAGATTACAGTCCTGAAAGTTTCCATTTGTAGCCTTAATTTGGGTGAAGAGTTCAAAATTTTAAAAGAAAAAAATTCCTACCATTTATGTTATACAAGTCTACTTTCACATCTTTTACAGACAAGTTTTGAGGAAAAGGATAAGTAAATATAACAGCTTAATGCTTTTTTACAAGTTGGAGAAAAGCATGGGGCTTTGGAACAGTATGTGATTACTTTGAACATGCCACAACTTGCTGTGTACGCACTTGGGCCAGTGACTTACGTACACTTCAAGCAAGGAAAACACTCGATTAACATTTGGTACTGCCTGCTAGGATTGGGACTCTATTATGTTTCAGCTCCTGCATTTGTAAATGAATGATGTTTGCCTAGATTGCTGAGATGCTGAGAACACAAACCTGGATAGGGATCCGTACAGTTTCCTACTGTCTGCCTGTCTTTTTCTTTCTACGTAGCTTCCCTCTGTCACTGTGCTTTTGAGAGGGCTGCGTTACATGTATTTCTAAAAGCAGAAAATGATTAACACTTGCTCTTCTCCACTGTTTTGTGTATTCCATAGTATGAACAATCCTCCAAATGAAGTCTAGATTAAATATCATGAACGCGTTTGAATCATGTGTTTGAATGAAAATGCAGTTGTATCTTTTTGTGCTTTATAGGAAGAAAAGGCTTCTCTCCTGCATCGTACTCAGGAAGAAAGGAGAAAACGAGAGGTAAAGTGAACTGTAAGCGTTTGCATGCACACTGGATTTTTCTTTGATGTAACAGTATTTAAAGTCCAAAATACTTTATTCAGCTGCAGTCCTACTTAGTTCAGGAATGTTTTATTTCACTTTGCAAGTTCTACATAGTCTTCCAGTATACTAGGATTGACAAACTGTTTGACTGCTTTTAAAATTATTTCCAGAAGTGATTTTCATCTCAAAAGAAGGTAGTTAAGCATGTACTGGGTGCAAAGGAAATTTTTCCTTTTATTTTGGTACTCATTTGATCTAGTTTTTGTTGAGAAAAGACAGGTATTTGGATAGTAAATTGCATTTTGTGCCTTGTCCGTAATCTATTACTTTGGTTTGGTGTTGCCAAACTATCTTCTGCTCCTGGTTCTGCATGGCTTCTTAGATAACCTTCAGGAATTCCCTTCCTCAGTGAGTGCCTCAGTTCTCTGGAGGGAAAATCAGAAAACTAATACTTAAATGCATCCTGAAGTACTTTGAAATCACCTGATAATTGAGGACCAATGAGAAGCAGCTGTGAGGGTGATGAGTAAGGCTTTACAAAATCTTAACACTGGTTTGAGATGGAAGCTTACTGCCATGGGTGATTCCCTTCTCAAAGGAGGAACAGGCATTGAAAGAGAAAATATGGGTTTTAAAACATTAATATATGTGGCAATATGAAAACAAAATTTAGTAATATGGAATTAAAGTGAGTGTCTTCATTTTGCCATTTTTTCCTCTCTGATATGAGTAGAAACAATTTTGGTCTTCAAAAATGATCTAAAAGGTGTAATCATGCTAATCAAGAGAACAAAGCTGTTTGACCCTTAAAGATATGTTTGACTCGTGCCAGGTCCTGCAGTGGCTCCTTTGTTTCTCAGGACAGTTACTGCTTTTATTCTTTCCAACTTGGTTGTATAATTATGGACTAAGTTTAACTATGAAGTTACTAGGGTTGCACCAGTTAGTTCAGAATGCTGTGTTACGAATCAAATTTATGATCAGTGAGTCCTTACCAAGGACTCTTTTTTTGCGCTTCATAAACTTTGTGCCACATACCAAAATAACCCATTCAGTTGCTTAATTCTGTCTGCTGCAAAGCTGATTGAGAGTCATCTGCTCCTATCTGTATATGTACACACAGCGATTTTCTGTGGCATATATCAGAGTCTCACAAAATTAATGACTCCTCTGAGAATAAAATCAGTTATGGTCTTAAAAAATGCCTGTATCAGAATCTTAGCAGTGACCTCAGACTTGAAACCTTTGCAATTACGGGTTGCTAATTGACAGTTATGTATTCTAGGAAAAAACCTTTATCTAGAGAAAAGGAGAACGTACCTAGTTTTTAGTCAAGCATCACGTTATGATTATGTAGAGACAGTGCCTCTCTGTAATTGAAACTCTCTCCTGCTTGTCCCCATACTTTGCACTTTTACTGTTAGATAATGAGAGATAAAAATATCCTTTGGCCTATCAAAATTTTGATTTTAGTCCACACTGTAGAGTCTTTCAAATATATGCTTATTCAGAGAAATTTCTTTAGGAACTGAGGTTTTGAAGAAAAAGAAAATAGGCATTGGATAGCAAATTCATCTGGTGTTTCTCTGGTCGGTCCAGGTTAAGTTCTTAAGTTGGATGTGCTTTATGGCACAATAAATTAGAAATCAGTTTTTGTGAGTTGAAAGTTTGTGAACTTTCCCAAATGTATTTCAATGAAATTTGTAAAAATATTTTGGTGGTTTGTTTTGATCAGTGGCTGTCAGAATTATGGGCTCATTGTAGTTTAAGGATTGGTTAGGGTAAAACTTCTCTTCTCAAAGCAGGCTTCTCTGATTTTTATTCCCAGTCTTCCTGCTTTCCCTTCCTCAACCACTGCTCTGTAGCTCTTGGTTCATGAGTAATTATTTTATTTACTTCCCTCTTTCATCTCCTGAGAAACTATCTGGACATTATTAGAAACATAATTACACTACCCGCTTCCCTTGGATATTTAATGTGATGGGATATGCTGGGGGTGTTGTCAGGGGAGTCAGAGTGCTCTTTTCCATAGTACCTGAAACAAGCTGGCTTTCAGTTCCTCAGAGTGAGACATTGTAAAGGGATGATTTTAACTACTTTCTCTAGCTACTGAGGAAGACATCATAAAATGACTCACCTCATGTGTCTGATTTGAAGGAGAGAGCAAGAATTTTCTTAATTTCCATATTGTGCTTCTGGGCTTAAAGTATTAAGCTTCATTTTCCTTTTGACAGCAATATTGTCTCTGAATAACTGTTTGGGATTTTTTTGTTTGTTTGTTTTTTGTTTATCCTCCCCCCCCTAAACTGCACCAGCCTCATAATATTGGTATGTTATTTGAATGGAAACAAATAAGCAGGTCTTCAGTGTTAGCTGGTCTATGCAGGAAGAGAAACGTTTTATTGAATTTGATGAATTCTTCAACATTTTAGTATTAAGACTTTGTCTAATAAAATACATATGTGTTTATTTTAATTTCTGTAATATTACATATTTTTGAGTAGTAAAAATTATTTTGCAGTGTCTTAATGGTAAATTTACAGTCAGAAATATAGAAAGCTGTCTCCCTGATTTGTCTGTATTGGATGCAAATCCTCAAACACTTTATTTTGTTAATGATGAGTGCTTAATTTTCTTTTAAAAATGCCTTTTGAATACAAATACATTAGATAAAATTGTAGAAATTAGAGTCCGTTCCACAATGTTGGTACTGATTTTCTTGCTTTGTTTTACAGGAAGAAAGGCGGAGGCTGAAAAATGCAATAATAATCCAGTCGTTTGTAAGAGGGTACAGAGACAGAAAACATCAAGTAAGTACTTTATTTTGTTTAGAAAGATGTAAAGCCATTTTGCTGAAAATGAGACTTTCTTGTAATAAATAACTCAATTCAAAAATCTTCACCTTTTTGAGTATTGTGTGTGCCCACAAAGTGCAAGTTCTTCTTCCCTCTTGACATTTTCATTTGAACCTCAATATTTTAGTAGATGGACGTTTATTCTGCAAAGTGTATATCTGACAGTGGACTTCAGTGGGATTACGCAATGTTTTTTTATCTGACAAAGTATATGAAAACGGTTAGATATCAGAAGCTTTCACAAGCCATTGGAGTTTTTTTTTTTCCCCCAGTATGACTAAGGTGGTAGTTTGAGTCCAAAAAATGTTCTTTTTAAGCTGCTGTTGGGTAGATTATTCTCAGAAAGAGTTGTACCTGTTTTAATTCACTAATATTTATTGAGTAAACTAGATGAAGTGTTCAATGTGATATTCCTTTCTTGAAAAGCAACAAATGTGTTGCAGTATGTACGTTTTGAATAACAGAACAGAATTATGTCTTTAACTATCATAATGCATGTATGTTTTGATCTCTTAACAAATACATTATACTGATTTTACTACTGTGCTACCACTTTGGGAAAATTAAATGAGATTTTAAAAATTTTGCATCTGTTTTAACTTATAGTCATTATTGATATATTGATGCATGTCTTATTTTTAATTTTTAAGTACTCAATCCAAAGAAGTGAATTTGATCGCTGTGCTAATTTGACGCAATCTGGAGGAACCTTTTCCACTGCTAATGGAGATAATTTGACCCTTTTAGTTCGTCAGTTACTCTTTTTCTATAGACAGAATGAGGATTCTAAACGTTTGGTGAGTACTGTTACATATTTTGATCCGTAGTACTTTTATGTCATGTACTTTTAAAGTACTCTTGCACTTAGAAGATTTTTGGATGGATGCAAAAAAGACTTTGACCATTTCAGTAAATTAATCCAGGAATTTTGGCTTTTGCTGGCCTGCACTCTCCTGTACTCTGCTGCATTTTGATTAGACAGAATAACTTAAAATTTTATCTTATATGTGTGCATGCACACACACACAAGAAATCTGTGAAATGAGGCTTTGGAAAATCCCGTGTGTATTATTCACAGTAATTTATTAAAAATAATAAACTTCTATTAGAATTTAATTTTTAAACAATATTTTCCACTTAGCCTTCTAGTCACTCCTGAGGTGTGGTGGTTTTTTTTGGTTTGTTTTTTTTTTTTTTTTTTTTTTTTTTTTTTCC
>WHYT01013984.1:65274-76823 GCA_009806455.1 Tetrax tetrax
CACTGGTCAATAATGCTGGCCTATCAATTGCAAAGTCACTGCAAACTTCCCAAATGTACGAGTAAGTATGATTCATAACAGGTATTAATAATAGACATTAAAGAATTATGGCTATTTAAAACAAAAAAAAATAACGGATTAATTTGTTGCAAGACTAAAGTTATTTGTAAGTGTAGTTCAGTGAACTTTGAAGGTTTAGTTCTAGCAGTCATGTAGTTTGTTGTGTAACAATTTTTTTTTTTTTCCTCAGCTGAACACAATTGTTTTGTAAGTCCTCTGAAGGTATCAAAACCAGAATTGAAATATCACTGTGTTGCAATAAATAACTTGTTGTTATAAACAGTAACCTTGCGCATATCTTTTCCCAGGTATGGATGTGTCAGAATTTAATTAAACAGAGTTCTCAGTTTGTTAAGCAATTGGATGGTCCAGACAGACTTACTTGCTTATTCCAAATAAAAAGACTGTTGGGGCTATGTTGCAGGTACGTTTTTTTCTCTCTGCTACTGTCTAAAAAGTGTTCAGAAATGATGTTGAGTCCTTGTTTGTTTCTTTTTGCAGCAGGTGAAGTATTAAATGTAAATTTATCTTATGGAGAGGACTATTTATGTTAAATATATATGTAGGCTGTGGTGTAGGATACTTGTTCCTATGTAATAACAATGGAATGTTCTTAAGCTCCATTGACTTTAAAATTCAACACGTGCTTAAGGGATGCTTTACCTAGGGATAGGCTCGAGTATGCTCTTAACTGTTTGCATATAGGAATATCTTTAGCAATATTTGTGTAAACCAGAAGATTTTCTCAGGAACTGATAGTGATTAAAAGGTGTTATCCAAGTTAGACTAATGTTCCAAGGATATGCTTTAAACCTAGTGTAATTTAAGATGCCTTTCCTCACACTTTATTTTGATTTTAAAGCATGTTAAGCAGTTACATTACTGGCTTCAGAGGTAGATTTATTATTTGTAGTGAGAGTATCCTGGAAGGATCACAGGAAGGTAGATCTGTCAAGGTGATCTGAATAGCTGGCAGCTAAAGGCTAGTTTTAGAAAACAATATATTTGCTCTTGTCAATAACAAGAACTAGTTATACTGTCCAGAGCTTTAAATTTTTTTTTCCTTTTAGTGTTGAGACTTTTAAAATTTTTTTTTTTTTTAATTCAAGTCACTGAACCTTATGTTCTTATGATAGTATATACTGTATGTATAATAAACAGTGGCGTCAGGTACTGAAGATGAGTTGAGTGGTGGGCTTCAAAGTCCACACACAGTGGAACACAGCTGTGGTGTCACTGGATTGGATTGTACATTTTCACTACAGTTGAAACTGGGGTTTTGTAAATGCAGCTCTGCAGTAGTCCCACTCTCCCTTCCTGACTGGGTGATGTGGGAAAACAAAAGGAGTGGAAGAGCTGTCCCTGCCTATATATATGGAGGGAATGGAGGAAGAAGCTCTTCTTAACTTTGTCTTGCCGATGTGATGATGGGTGTACTTGCTTTCTGAGCTCCTTTAATTTTCTGCCAAAGCCTGGAAAGCGAGCAGTGGGGCAGGTAGCTGAAAAAGTGTTTCCCTGGGAGAAGTTCAGATTCATGAGAAGCTGTAGCTTTTGATGCTATGGAAAAAAAGGTGACTATGTAGTATCATAGGAAAAAATAGTAGTTTGATTGCAGCACCTCTGCAAAAAGGGTTTTGTTGTCAGAGTATCTTTTTTTTTTTTCTGTTCAGTGAAGTGTCTTAGCTACGGTGTCAATTTTTGCTGATAGATCCCATCTTTCTGAATGGCTGGGAAAGAAAGCACAGTGGTATGGCAACTGTGCCTGTATACATTTTACACTAAGAAATCCTTTTAATTCTAAACAGGCTCTTAATCTTCACCATTTCTGTGGTTACTGGTAGTTGTTTCATAAGCAATTTGCTGAAAGGACGGGCTGGTTGTATTTTTACTATTTCGATCTGTAATCAAGGACATATTGTTCTAGTTATACATATGACGTTCCTCAATGCTTGTTGCCAGCCCATATTGCTGTGGGGCTTTCATGACTTCGTTTTTAATATGAGTAGTAATACATGTTAGAAAAGCATGTATTATTCTTTGCTTCTCTTCCAGTTCATGCAGTAGACCTCCAAACTTTCAAGTTACTGAAAGCAAGAATTAGGTAGGATTTAAAGAGACTGTGCCATATTCATAGAAACCTTAAAATGAGTAATTATTATAAACATGCCAACAAAAAGTGTAGCTAAACTGCTGAGAACACCTGGAAACCAAGTTGAAATAAGTTATTTTAAGGTGACTGTGAAAAATTTTTCGTAGTTTTGTCTTTAAATCATTGTGCGTATGCTTTTGGTTAAGTAAGAGAAATACCTTGTTAAATAATTTTGATTTAATGTCATTAATAGGCTACTGCAAAATTACCATGATGACAGTCTGAATGTTGCACTTCCTATGAGAATGCTTGAGGTATTTTCGTCTGAGAATACGTATTTGCCTGTTTTACAAGATGTCAGCTATGTGACATCATTAATTGAACAAATTTTGCACTACATGATTCAAAAAGGTGAGTAGCTAGGAACTAAAAGTTTTGGGAAATACTCAAAAATCAAACAGGATGTGTAATACCTGATGACCATACTGTTTAATCACATTTTGCCTTTACCACAGGCACAATGAATTAAGTGCTGCACACACTAACCTGTACATTAGATGGATATTTTGCTTCTAAGGAGAACACTACTTGAGAAATTACTGTTTATTTCTTTGGACTTCTGTTTATAAATTGAATATTCTATCAAGTTACCTATACAGACTTTTACCGCAGATTTTATTATTAGAATCTTATGATTCTATGATTTTGAGAGTAAGTGGATATTATCTAACAAAAGTTTTATTCCAGTAGCTGTTTACATGCACACATAGGAACATACACGGTGACAGATCTAAGCTGTAGTAGTGTAAAAGTTGTTGTTTTGCAGTACTGTTCTCTATAACTGCTGATGTTCATTATTATCCTAAATTGGCTTTACCTTTTCGTCCTGCTAGAGACACCTTAGCAAAGAGGTGGTGACTTAGCTTTTATTTCCCCTGTACCATCATTAGCAAAACTGTTTGCTAAACTGCAATCAGTTACACCTGTGCAAACATACTGAAAGTTAATGAATTGTGTAGTTATCGCCAAAATTATGTTTTGTCTCAAAGAAACTTTTTTACTCTGGGAATGTACGAAAAAAAATTAATTTGACTTTCTGATAGTGTAGCTTGAGTTTGCCAGATAAGTGGCTGGGGAGAAAAGACAAAAACATTATGAAATAAACATCTTGGATCCAACCTCATTGGTATAAAAATGAAAAGGGCACCTTCCAATTGTTAGTTAATTGTTGGTATAATTCCATATTTGTCAGTTTTAAAGCGCATTCAGTGGACTAGGCTGTTTTATCCTGTTGCTAAAAATTTGGTTTTTACTACATATTGAAGTCACTGTGAGAAAAAGAGACTTATTGTAGAACATTTATTTTTACTTGCCTAGGCATCACTGAACCTACAGAAGTATTTGTGTTTGTCTCATTGCTTACTATATAATAAATGTATCTTCCAAAATACTTGAATATTTGTTATTTTAGTATAATATTCAGTCCTGACAACTGCTATATGAAAATTTACCAAGATGTTAGATCATAAATTTTAGTAAAAAAATTCATCTCTCTGAGCACTGATTTTATAAAGTGATGTTTCCAAAGAGGTTGCTGGTGTATCCTGTTAGATGTGTGAATGTGACTTGGACTATTGTAAAATGCCTTCCTAAGTAAACCTTCACGCAATGAATTGTAAAGTTTTTTTCAAGTTAAAGCATTAAGTATGTAAGTTGTTTTATAAGGAAAAGAAGAAAAATAATACTATATTTTAAAAGTTATGTTTCTTATTTGCAGGCTACTACAAGTCGCTTTATTTGTTAATTAACAATAAGCTTCCCTCGAGTATTGAGTATTCTGATGTTTCTCGAGTCCCTATTGCAAAAATACTTCTGGAGAATGTTCTGAAGCCATTGCACTTTACATATAGCTCCTGTCCAGAAGGTGCAAGGTAAATAAAAATTAGATATTTGTATATTTATTCTCAGAGCTGTGCAACTTGTTGTTGAGTGTCTAGCTATTCTTTCAGTGCAATTTGATTTATTTGCAATAGTAATGTTTTTTGGTAATGCTGTATATTGATGAAACAATGTAGTTTCAGGTGTGTTTAAGAAAAAAGCAATAAACTGCTGAAGACTACAATAAACAGCACAGAGAATAGTAGATAGCACAATATGTAGGAACATAGGTATGGAAAAACTTAGATGAGAGCAGAGATGCAGCTAAGGGCAGATCAAAAGAATTTTTGAGTTAAAAAGAACTTTGTGACAGAGGAACCGAGATTTATGGAGAGGGATAACTAAGTCATAGCTTACCAGAAGAAAGAGTCAGGTATGTAGAAAGATGGAACAAAAATCAGACTCTGGTTGTGTCACATGTGATAGGGTTTTGTGTTAAAGTAGTGTTTTGGAGGAAAAGGCTAATTGTGCTTTTTTAATTCAAGATTCTAAACAATGAATTTAACTTCAGAATAGTTTTCTGTGAGGTCATGAAAAGTTTAAAGGATGAAATTACATCAGAAAAAGGATGTAGTATAAGCAGCTCATTTTTTTTAAATCAGAAATTTGGTTTATTAGCACAGGATTAATGGAGCACATCTTTACAGTTGTCTTGATGGACGTGTTCAAACTTGCAAATTGATCTATTAGTCAAAATTATAATTGTAGGAAATATTACCTGTATTTTCTATGAAGATAATTTTCCTTCGTTTCAGGCAGCAGATTTTTGCGGCCTTCACAGAGGAGTTTCTGGCAGCACCTTTTACAGATCAGATATTCCATTTCATCATTCCAGCGCTTGCTGATGTGCAGACCATTTTCCCTTATGAACTCTTTCTGAATGCACTATTACTATCAGAAAGTGGATGTTCAAGAAGAAGTGATCAAGCTCCATGGCTTTTTTACTTTGTGTTAACCGTTGGAGAAACTTATCTGGGTGAGAAAGCTGAATGGCCAATTCATTGTTTGTTTGTAGTTGAGTTAATATGTTATGTTTTTCCACAACATGATTCATTGCCAAGCAAAAAGGACAGTTCATGGATACAAGTATTGGAGAGATCTGTTTTATTAGCTATTCTTACCCTTTTCATTAAAAAATACACTTAATTTGGGAAGATCTGTTGTAACGTGTTTTGGTCAAGTATTTCTGGTAAAACATTTTATAGTAGAGTGTGATCTGGCTAATGATCTTTTGTTTTGATCTACAGGATCCCTTTCAGAGGAGGGACTTCTCGTGTATTTGAGGGTACTGCAAACTTTTCTCTCTCAGCTCCCTGTGTCTGCTGCTGGTGCAAATTGTCAAGATGCAAACAGTGATTCTGAAGATGAGGATGAAGAGATCAGTAAAATGACAACTACACCAGTAAGCAGTACAGAACTTCTTTGAATGAGTTTGTATTATAGCAGTTCTATGCCAAGAGAAAGCATTCCTCTTTGTACACTTTTGGTACTACCCAAACTTGTGTATTAGCCACCCTAAAGTTTTTTGTTGTTTGTTAACACATAGATTATGAATGTGAAAATACTATTTGTAAAGAAACTTAGTAGACATCCATTTCTGGATTTCGTGTTCAATGCTGACTGATGTCATTGGGGAAGAGATGATGTTGTGGTTTAGCCCTGATCACCACACAGTTTCTTGCTCTCCCTCTCTTCCCCAGTGGGTTAGAGGAGAGAACTGGGAAGAAAGGAAAGCTCATGGGTTGAGATGAGGACAGCACTGTGTCCAGTTCTGGAGCCCCCAACATAAGAAGGACATGGACCAGTTGGAGAAGGTCCAGAGGAAGGCCACAAAGATGATCAGAGGGCTGGAGCATCTTTCCTATGAGGACAGGCTGAGAGAGTTGGGGCTGTTCAGCCTGGAGAAGAGGAGGCTCCCGGGAGACCTGATAGCGGTCTTCCAGTACCTCAAGGGGGCCTACAGGAAAGATGGGGAGAGGCTGTTCAGAGAGGCTGTTGTGATAGGACGAGGGGTAATGGTTTTAAAATAGAGGGAGGTAGATTTAGATTGGATATTAGGAAAAAATTTTTTACCATGCAAGTTGTAGAGCACTGGAACAGGTTGCCCAGAGAGGTGGTGGATGCCCCATCCCTGGAAACATTCAAGGCCAGGTTGGATGGGGCTCTGAGCAACCTGATCTAGTTGGGGATGTCCCTGCTTCTTGCAGGGGGGTTGGACTAGAAGGCCTTTGAAGGTCCCTTCCAACCCTAACCATTCTATGATTCTATAAAATTACAATAATAACAAAATATAAGGATACTAAAATATACTAAATGAACAATGCATGATTTCTCACCAGCCAGTGTCCTTGTGACCAATACAGCCCATCCTGAGCAGCAATCGTGGAAATGAAACCAAGGAGCAAGCGGAAGAGACAGAGATGCTCCCCCCCCACCCTGCCCCATCCAACCCCCACTTCTATACTGAGCATGACGTTTATGGCATGGAATACTCTCTTTGGCCAGTTTGAGTCATCTGTTCAGGCTGTATCCCTCCCAACTTCCTGCATCTGCACATTAGTGAGACCTGGAATGCTAGACAATGTCCTTGGTCTCATTAACAACAACTCATAACATCAGTGTGTTTATCGACATTCTTCACATCCGAAATCCAAAACACATCAACTACCGAGAGGAAAATTCACTCTATCCCTGTCAAAACCAGGAGAGATGACTATTTGCGTATTTTATGCCAGTAAATTATCTTGGTTTATTGTATTAGTGTTGCAGAACATGCTTACGTTAAAGGGACTCTTTCCCACTGTTCTCAGTGAAAAGATCAATACCACAACCCAATAGTTACCTACCTACGGATTTAAGTTGGCTGTTGGATCTGACACTTTTAAAAATGCTACTGGGATATACATATGTGCTTCTGTTTTAATTATTATACAGGAAAACGTTATATTCCAGTAAAATTCTGAAGTATTTTCTTTAAAAAAAAAGGGGATACTTGATCACTGAAAAGACTTAAAGCAAATTTTTCTTTGATACGTTTGTAGGGTGATGGGAGAATATCAGTTCAATGCATAACGGAGGAGTGTCTAAAGAAACTGGATACAAAGCAGCAGACAAACACTCTACTGAATATGGTTTGGAGAGATTCAGCTAGTGAAGAGGTCTTTACCCTGATGGCATCTATCTGCCACACGCTAATGGTACAACACCGAATGATGGTGCCAAAAGTCAGGCAAGTATAAATAATAGTGATGTTGAACTGTAGTACATCTAAAATCGATTTTATTAGATAGACTTGTTTTAAATACCTGGTGTGGTTTTTTTCCCCATGTTTTCTTATGATCAGCTGAAATGAATAAATAAATTTCAGCATTTAAATAATAATTCCCGGCAAAACGAAGAGTGGATTCATTCTGTTTCTTGTTTTTGTTCGTTGTGCTCTCTCCAGTGTAATCATGGAATCCAAAAGTATAAGCTCTTGGTTTGTTTAGTGAGTTCCAAATAAGTTTGTATGCTATCACCACATTGAAGACTATGGAACAGGTAGTGTTTGTGACCAAAAAATCACACACAAATTCAAAGATTCTTGAAAGGAGTTTGTCCATCTGCATGCTGAGAAGCAGTGTTAAGCGTCATTCTAGCAGAAGTTTGTCTAGCTTGTTTTTGAAACTTTCAGTGATGTGGATTCCACAGTTTTTCTAGCTAGCTGAGCACTGAAACCAACTTGTTCTCTACCCTCTTTAATATATAGCCAAAATCTCTCTTGCTGCAAGCTAAAATGATTCTTAACTCTTGAAAATCACTGTTGTTCAGGAGGGGCTTTGGCACGTACAGCGTTCTTTTACAAAGACTGCAAACCTCGAATGTCAGTACAACAGGAGGATTTTTGACCTTTTTATTATCAGACTAAGATCCATAAGTATTAACACTGTTCTGATGCAGGTAGTTTTGAATAAGAACGTAGTTGCTGGTAGTAAAGTAAGTATTTAGGGAATGTTGTAAACATAATCAATTTAAACTGCATTGTAAACAGTGATACAGAAAACTAATTAGGTGCTATCTTAGCCCAATGGTGTTTATAGCTGTTAGAGGAAGTAAGATGTCAGTGAAACTGTGATTGCTCAATTAGGGTAATTAGTTCTTTGTAGACTAATTGCATTAGAGCAGGATGTGAGACCTGAAGATCATAGCAGCGGTTGAATTAGTATGCCCGCTTTATTGTTGGAAGTAGTACATTGCCTTGGATAGTAATTACTGAGTTTCAATGCATCACTGCTTTGACTTGAGGTTTGCTGGTGGAAAAACTGTGTGGAAAAGAGTGTTTAACGATTAAAGAACCCACACGGAACTTTTAATTGTACGAGTATGGCATCTATTTCCTTTGCGAAGCTGTACTGGGTCTTTGCAGATATTTGTGATGACAAGGTAGTTAAACGTTGGATAAATTCAGGAGTTATGAAAGCTCTACTCAGCATCTTATAATGGAAAGCAATTTACAAATTTTAACTTTTGAATAGCTCCAAAATAGTTGAATTTACTGATTTTAGAAATAAGTAGTAGAGATACTAAGATTTGTGTCAGTAATAACAATGGGATTGCTTTCATGGTCAAAATGAAGTTAATTGACACAAGTATTTGGTAAATGAAAGTAGACGTTTAATTACAAGCTCTTACTTCAAAGTGAGTCGTGAGAGTGGGGCTTGCCAGGCATCATCATGTCACGAGATGTCACTCTTTTGTCCTATTCTGAGTATGTTTTAGACCTGGCCTAAGTTACCAAGCAGCTATTCTAAACATTCTTTTGGGGTGTTTTTGAAAGGAGATTTGATGTTGTTTTAAAGGTAGTAAACATTGTGCCATTTCAAAAGACAATTAATTTCCACTTTTTAAAAAAATTGCCTGATGATTTTTTTAATTGCAGAAATGGTTTTTTTTGTAATTTAATGGTAGTTTTTTGAAAGATACTTCACTCATTTTGAAACTAACTTTTAAATTACTTAATATTCACAGTAAAGTGTATCTTTTTAATGAAATAATGTCAAAATAGTTAAATAGGAATAATTTATTTAAATTTTTTTTTGTGTTCTAATAGCTAAAAAATGCTCTTTTATTTTCTGTTTGGAAACATCCTGGGTCGAATGGTTTAAAAGATAGAAGAGGTTGTTACAAGAACTTGACTTATTTAACAGCTTTTACAATTGTAATAGAAAATAATGATAAATAAAAACATAAAGCCTGCAAATCTACAAAGTGGGATGCTAAGTAAAGAGAGTAATAACTGAAATAACTTTTCAATAACTAAAGAAAATGAGGCCGATGTTAACACAGACTTTGTAAGGAAGGAAACAACAAATATCTTTGTATTGTTTTAATAATTTTGATTTTTTTTCCTGTCTTGACAAAAGATAAGAAACTCATAGTATAGACTTCAGTCACTCTATTAAAGCTGAATGCTTTTTCTTCTTGTGGCTTCTCAGTACATCTTTGGCTTGACTGATGATCATGTCATATGGTGTTAGGAACATCAGTGTCACTGCATTAGCTCAGTAGTTTCTTCGGTTTTGCAACGGAGACCAAGAGAGAACAGAACAAGACACCCGCAAGTACTACGTAGTTTTGAACAGAAGGAGCAAGCCTCTACAATTCCTTTCTGATTCTCTGTAGAGTGGCGAGATTCAGAGGTGGATTACTGGAAAAGCACATTGCTTTGGATTAGCCATTGGGAATTTATCAATAAATAAGTTCTAGAAATATACAAGCAAGCCCAATTAAAGGAAAAGGCCACAAGACTGGAAAAACATAGCTGTAGCTAGTGTTCAGTAAGTCAGAGGAGAGGTGTAGAATAGCATCCTGATTATAATGAAGTCTTTGGGAATTGTACTTGTTTTCAGAGGGGCAGGGCTTTCAATTTTTTCACTGTAAAATTGATATATGCTATTGAATACAGTTACTTAAAAAAAAAGAGAAAACATGACTCTTGGAGAGTAGCTCTCAATATACAGATTTACAAGACTTCTGTTCATCAAAACTATACTTTAAATAACTACTAAATTTATTTCTGCAAAATATTTAGGGGCATAATTTAATACCATAACTTCAGGTCATCACTATGGCTTAATATTAAATAGCGACGGAAACTGTGTGCTTGTATTGGGAATTCAGTTGCTGTCAGCTGTCTGAGTGCCCCAGAGTAATTGCTAATCTTGATTTAACAGTTTCATAGTCACTGTACATTACTACTACTTAATTAACATAACATTGCTAATCTTAACCTGTGGTTGAAAATTGCTTGGAAATCTGATGTTCTAGTGTAATATGAGCATCCTGCCTTCCTACGTGTGCGGAAGATACTTAGGCTTTACATGAGGCTGTTTTAGTAAGAATTTCCTTAGGGAATATTCTTGTACTGCTGTGTTTTTGTTTTGGTTTTTTTTTTTAAAAACCAGAAACATTATATATGCAGTTTTTCTTTATTTTTTTTTAAGCTTTACTTTGCATTCTTGGTCCAATACGAGGAGAGGCAGAGGCGTAAAGCAGCCTAAAGAGCAGCGTCGTTCGTTTAACGATGGCGTTGTGTGCCGGCTCGTACCTGCGACACCTTGCAGTTCTGAAGTGTCAAAATCCGCTGCCCTGGCAGCAGTGACCTTTCAGAGGCTACGTGAGCTCCTCTCATTCTAGTGTATTCTCTTCATTAACTTAAATGGTCTCAGTGGGAAACTGGGCCCAATTTATGACCTAGACTGAAAATCTTGCGTTTAACTAATTAACTTGTAGTGGTCCCTCAGCTAAATTAAGCTTAATGGGTCATTTAATCTGTCCCATTGCGCAGGAGGAATTTGACACTTTTTTTTAAAACAGAGGTGCCCAAAATACCATTCTGGCAAGCACACATAAATCATGTGGCCTTTGTGGACAATTAGATACCTACAGAGAGAAACAAGGCTCTAAACAACTGATCGTTATGTACTTACTTTTGGGAGCAGATAATTTAATTTAGTATGATTAAAATAGATACTTAAGGGAAATCACTGGAGTGGATTTAACTCTGTCATAGCCTGTGGCTGAGACATTGTGTGTTTTTCCACTTGAAAGGAGCTGATCCTTTCTGGTGGTTGAAAAATTATTCTTCTTCCAAACTGCAGGGCTAAATCTGAATATTGAACTTTACAGAAGATGTATTAATGAATGCATTATATAAAACTATGTATAATGATCTCATAATAAAGAAGTTTGGTGGTATGCAGTGAGATTTTTCGAGAAAATGCAGAGCTACCAGGTGGGAGGGGTAAAACACCGGGGTTTAAACTTTAGCCACTTGGTTTGTTTTTAGAATAGTACAAATATTGAAAATGAAACTCTTGAGTTAGATTATAAAAAATTACATTAAAAGCAATAGTGTGTAATCTTTTTGATTTCTAGTGTGGTTTGGTGTGTGTTGTTTTTTTTTTTTTTTTTTTTTTTTTTT
>WHYT01013985.1:26126-65306 GCA_009806455.1 Tetrax tetrax
CAGCATCCCAGACCTCTACTTTTTTTTTTTTTTTTTTGCCTTGCCAAGGCAATTTTGCACAGCAACATTTTTTTTTCCAATCCCAGATTATTCTAATGACACCGTCGGAGAGCTAAAAATAGGAGAAAGGCATTTTTCTGCCTCTGCACGGGGACGGTGCCGGCAGTGGGAGGCTCCGAGGTGTTTGTGGGGAGCGTTTGGAGAGTATCACACCTCCCCTTTCTTTCCCAGCCACGGATCTTTAAATATCTGGCCCAAATCCACACGAGCCTGTAGCTGCTTAACTCTTTCTCTGCATTCAAAGCAAAAGGAAATTGGGCTGGCTGAGGAAATGGTGCACCCCAAAACAGTGCGCTCCCCCTAAAAATGACGCATATCCACCAAAAAAGCTGCATTCCCCCCAAAAGAGCAATGCATTCCCCACCAAAATGATGCAAACCCCTCAAAAGTGATGCGCTCCCTCAAACACCAGCTGGATTTAGCACCTGGAGGTGACCGGCACAGTGAGGGGAAGTGGCCGGGGGGCGGCCGAGCCGGGCTCCGTGCTGTGGATGTCACCTCGAGGAGGGTTTTGGGGACACACAGAAGGGGAGGGAGCCAGCCCTACAGCACGGGTGTCCAGGGACATGCTGCTTCCCCAAACATGGCTTTTTGGAGCTGCTTCTTCCCTGTCACACGTCCGGCTGCCAGATGGACCTCTGGCTGGTAGCGTCTTGTTCACGAGCTCCTACGCTGCCCTGGTTCGGATGAGCCAGTGGCAGCGGCAGGGAGAGCCCGAAGCCCCTCCTGGGACGTCCCGTTGGGCACAAGGGTTTTCCTTCCACCCACAATTTTATTTCCAGGGCAATGCTCAGCGCACGTGCTGGGTTATTTTTTCCTCACGCCACAAAGGGGAACAGAAAGGCCGGTGAGCTGGGGGGGCAGTGGCTGCCCTTGCCACACGTCCAGGTTTGCACCGGAGAGGAGCAGCTGGCCGTGAGATGGATGAGTCAGAGGTTTCAGGCACAATGGGAAACGCGAGCTCAGCAGGGATGGGGACACGCCGGGATGGGGACGTGGCTGGGACAGGGACGCGTCGGGATGGGGCCTTGAGGCCACCGAGTGCAGCATCACTGCGAGCAAAACCTCGTCCGGGGCAGGGCGCGGAAGCAGTGGGAAGCAACGTGGTTTTTGCCTGCCTGGTTGCCACAAGAGGAAGGAAATGGGTGCGCTCATGGCGGTGCGCGTGGAGAGGGCCATGCCACGCGTCCTTCCCCGTCCCACCGGCAGCCACACCGGCCATCAGCACAGGGCTGCCTGCCCTTCCCGGCCGGCGCTGGCAGGGCACCGAGGACCAGAGCCCAGCTCGGCCAGAGCCATCTCCAGCCCGGCTGCTTCCCCACGGCATCCCCACCTCCCTCCCGCCCACTGCCGTCTTCTCCCTTATGCAGTCTTTCCCTTTTTTTTTTTTAAAAAAAAAAAAACAAACAGCAAAGCAAACTCAGAAGTGCAAGTGGAACAAAAATGTCACCGAGCCACAGCACAAGCCCTGTATCATCACCCGCTCAGAGCCACCCGGACAAGCCCTTGGCTGCCCCCACGTCCCACGTGGGAGCCGGCGAGGGCAGAAATAATCAGCACGCGCTAATTACAGGAGTGAAGACAGAGGTGGTGATGTTGACCGGCCCACGCAACCTCAGGCTCATAGGTCCCACAGCATGCGGCGCTGGGAGAAACCTCCCGCAGCAAATCCAGGGCGGACTCAGCCATCCATCCCAAGGAGCAGCGGGAAGCATCCTCCAGAAATGTCTCCAAGGGCTAAAAAACATTCGCTGGAATTGCAGCTGGTGCTTTCTGTGCTCATTGGCGTCTTCCTTCCCTTTCCCATGGGACGAAGGCTGGGAAGAGAAGGTGATCCTGGGAAGAGGCCACTGAACTCAGAAGCCAGCATGGGCCACCTGCACCGTCACCCTGCCGAGGTCCTGGGTGACTCTGCAGGGCTAGGAGCACTCAAACACTCGTACTCACGGCGGCGCTTGCAAAAACCTCACTGCTCAGCAGCAGAAAATAAACTTTTTTTTTTTTGTTTCAGGATGTGAAAGGAGATGACAACTGCTGGACTGTGAGGTGGAGGTCCCATGCTTCCCCGCGCCGGGGACCACAGGGCATGGCTTTGGCAGCAAGCTGCTAACGGGGCTGGCGGTTCCTATCTGCGTCCTCCCTGCCAGCATCAGTCACCCACTAGTGCCACGCCCACCGCAGTCCCCAGGGAGCCTCACCCAGCCCTTTTGCAGAAAACAGCCAAAATTGCTACAGTTTTGGTTTGTTTCTCCCCCAGGCAGGGCACATAGAAAGCTGGATCCCCTGCTTGTTCTCTCTCCTTTGCTGGGTCCCTGGAACTCTCAGGGACCTACAAGGCAAGCGCAGCTGGGGATGGGAGTCCCCGTACGTAACCTCCCGTCGCCGAGCAGGCGAGTTACGGCCCTGCTGTGCCATTTGCAGCAGCTCCTCGGCTGAGGCTCAGGAAACAGCACAACGGCAGCAACCAGTTGCGCGCTCCGGGGCATCTGCTCCCTCTAAGTGAACCAGAGACACAGTGTAACCCAGCCATCTGCCCATTTACTGAGGAGCCGCCGCAATCTGCGGGAGCAGATCTGCCCTAATAAAAAGCCTTTTCTAACCCTACCTCTTAACGTCGCGGGCAAGAAGTATCAGTTTCTAAGAGGCAAATCCATTTCTTCAGGATTACATGCCGCAGAAAAATACTATACGGCTGCGGAGCCACCAGCCCTGTGGGACACGTGGGCAGAGGGTCCTGGCCCCGCACAGTCCCACGGGACTCAGCAGCAGCACTGGGAGACGCACGGGAATCGCTTGCGGATGGTCGGAACCGGATGCCGGCACACTCTGCGGCAGCTGCCCCATGTCCTGTGCTCTTCCTAGCAAAGGTAAAAAAAAATAAAAAATCAAGGGTGAACCTCCCGAGGTCCCACAGGTTTCTGAGCTGTTGTGACTAACATTGCGACAAGAAGCGATCAGCAATTTCTGCGGCCGGTGCTGAGCTGGCGTTAAACACTCCGCTCCCTCCCCGAGCGCAGAGCGGTCACCCCAGGCACCCTCGCTGTCAATCCAAGTGGAAGCGAAAAGCTGCACTGGCTGTCCTAGCAAAGAGCCAGCAGCCCGGCAAAGCCCCAGCGGGACCAGGACGACGGCGCTGCATGGGTGTCGCCGAGACACGGGTGTCACCGGAGGGACAGGGCGGGAAGGAGCCACCCGCCAAGGCTGCGGCCTGATCACAGCTCTCTCGTAGAAATCACCCGTGCCCTCCACACCCACACCCCACGCAGCACCTTTCCCATCGTTCAAGCTGGTGCTGCAATTATTCCAGAAAATTATCCATTATTTCTGACGTTTGGCAAACACCCCGGTCTCCCAAACATCTCCGCCTGCCACCAGTGGCACCAAAGCCACTCCCGCAGCTGCGGCACAGGGAGGTTCGCTGCTCCCTCCTGCGAGGGTGCAATCAAATTTTGGCAAGACGCCGCGGAGGATGGGTACCCAGCTCGAACACCGTGGCTTAGGTGCTGCCGGCTCCGGCGGCAGCCAGCTCAGAGGCAGCTGCGCGCCCGTGGGAGCCAAGGGAGGAACGGGCTCTCCAAGGCGGAGAGCGCTGGGGCGGATGTGGGCCAGCACGGTGTGGGCAGGGACAGGCTCTGGTCTCACAAGTGCCCGCTGCGCCTCGGGGGCCAGGCAGAGCCCGACACCGGCAAAGCTGGGCGCCGCACCACGGCCAAACCTCGACAAAGAGACCCCACGTTTATGGGAGCAGCGCCAGCAGGACGCACGCTCTCCCCGAGGGAACAGCTGGGACAAAAAGCCAATGGAGACAAACGGGACAGATGAAGGAGTGGAGAGGTCAGCAAGAAGTAGGACCATCATCTCCCTCACACACCCATTTTCCATGACAGCCCCACGCCTGCTCCCAGTTAAAAGCAGTAATCCTTGTGCCGTGGTAGCCACTGGCAGAATCCCAATCCCCTTTCCAAAAGCCCTTTTTTCCCCTCCAAAAAAAAAAAGAAACCGTTTTGTCTGATAGCTCCAGACACAAGACGCAGAGGCGGCAGCCCTCATGCACGTGACCCCCCTCTCCTCGCTCCGCTGGCAAGCAGCAGTTTCCTCTTCACAGAGACCGAGCAGCCGCAGCAGAAGCGGTTGGGTTTTACATCCCCCCTCGCAGCGGGCGACGGGGAGATGGCGCGGGGTGCGACGGGACCCACCCTCCCCCCGCCGAGGTCCCTCTCGCCCGACGTTGTTCACAACTTCAGCATCACACGCGTGAAGTTGAGGGCACAGAGGAGCAGCTGCCAAAAAAGCACGACTTCCTCCTTTTTTGCTTCTGAGAGGTCTAAGCTCGCGTATAAAAGGAAGTGCTGAAATTGCACGCCCTGTAGATAAAATACCATTATCCTGTCAGCACCAAACCCCCGAGAAACGCTGTCACCCCCATCCCGGGGGGCTTAGAGCTCTGAACAAGAGCTTCCACCAGGGAAGGCACGCTGGCATAAACACGCCCGTAAATACCTTCCTGCAGGCCAGCGGTTAATTACACAGCTCTTTTCATAACAACTTAACAAATAACATGCGCGGTTACGACAAATTGCATCTCGCTTTGCCGCGCCTTCACTAATCACTGCTGCTGCGCTCTGCAAGCAGCGTTTCAGGGAGTGTGACGTCTGCAAGGAAACGCTCTTACAGGAGATGAGGGGAGCCTGAGCTTAGGGCAGGTCCTGCACGCACCTGGGGGACTGTGAACACAGCTCCCTCGAACCCAGCAGCTGAGGTTTGGAGAAAATTCAGCAGATTTAGCTTAAATATTCAGAAGCAGGGACCACTCACACGGTGCACGGTGAGAATGAGGAATTAACAGGCCGTTACAACTCACGCCGAGCAGCACCTCTGTTGCGGCAGACCGACTTCCACAGCAGGCACTCAGGGCTGTGGGGTGACGCAGGCAGCCACAGCCGCTTCCACTCCAGAGCAGAAGTGATTTCTTTTGAAATTAAATCTCAAAGCCATCGCTGCGCAAAAGCAAGAGGCAGCTTGGTGAGGAATACCAACAGCAACAACCTGCTCGCTAGAATTGTTTGAAGGTGTCAAACTTTTAACACTGCAGATCCTTGTACCAGAAAAGCACAGGTGAAATTAAAAAGAACACTTTCACGTAGGCGCGAAGACCGTCTGCGTGTTTTATCTGTGCAGCACCTATGCTGCTCCTGGAACGAGACTCCCAGGGCCCCTGCACCGCAGGAACGACACAGAAACCACAGGCTGAAAAACCCCCACCATCCCAGACCCATCTCAAGTGGGGTTTGTTTTATTGACTGGCTCCGTAGGCCGCGTGATTGAGCCCGCTCGCGGTTTTCTCCTCACAGAGCCTTCGGTGCGGTGTCCTGCGATCCGCTCTGGGAGCGCACAGGAAGCCGCTCGCCCCTCTGACAAGCGGCTGCCCAGCAGAGGTAACCACAACTTGCGCCCAGCGCTGCTCCGGTGAAGCGCCGGTTCCGTTTTCTGCCCTCCTTCTGCGCCCAGCAGCTCAAGTCTGCCCTCCTGGAAGGAGGGATCTACTCTAGCGAGCCGGCTCCCGCTGGCGCCTCACGCCAAGTCCACCACGGAGAAGCCGTTTTCCGGAGATGAGTCACAAACCACACTGGAGGCAGTCCCTCTGTGGTGTTATTCTACACCCTCTCCCTCTTCTCCAGAGCTCTACCAGCTGCCAGAGGACAGATATTGCGGTCAAAGATCTCACGATGGAAAATTCTGTGAAGAGATTTAAAAAAGCAAAGTACTTTTAAGTGACCCATTTTTGTTTAGGCACTGGACCCGCATGTTGTGTCAGCACAATATGCAAAAGACTTTCTTCATGCACAACTGTCTGCTCCACCAATTAACAAAAAAAACCAACCTAAATCACCCGGACAGGGGCAGAGCACCACCTCTACAGACTGGTTTTGGGGAGAGGGCTGTACAGCAGAGCATGCAGTACTAAAAGCAGCCGTGGGTGTATTATTTTTATTACTTTGGCAACTCAGAACTTCAGTTTTGAGATCCCACTGCGCTACAGAGGCGGAAGCAGAAGAGAAAGTCAGCGTGCTGCTCAAGGATGGTCCTGCTGAACACAGAGGCTGGCAGCTGGCAGAGAGCCGGGCCGCGGGACAAAGCAGCTCCTCCACACGCGCACGGTTCTGCTCTGCAGTTTCGCAGGGCCCCTGATGCTATTGCACAGCCACGGGAACGCTCACGCTACGCCAACAGCAGCTCTGTGAATTCCTGGCAGCGTTGGCTGCGACGGTTAAATGAACCTACCGCTTGTTTCCTGTGGATATTCACGATATGAATGTCTTCGCTGCGATACTCCTCATCATGCTTATCCAGGGGAATTTTTTCCAGCTCAAAGTCCCTCTGAAGCAGCTGGTTATCGGAGAACACACAAAAGAATTCAAATGACACCGACTGCCCTTTTGAACTAAGCGTGTTTGGTTATAAAGGTCCCACAGTATCCTGCACGATGGCAAGAAGCCTTAGGAGGCTGGAACCACCACGCTCAGACCGTTCCACTACAAATGCACAAGTCATTTTTCCTCCCCGTGCAGCACGTTTACCCTCATTCTATCTACTACCGCGCCCATCCAAAGCTACAGATTTCTTGTAACATTTAAGAAAAAAACATAAAGCTTGTAATAAAACATTTTGCTTCCTCCAGTCTCCAAAGTGCTAAGCCAAACCACAGCACCTGCCTCTGCTGGCCAACCTTCTCAATGGGAGGGGAGGGGGGAAAAAAAAAGGACTAAGAAAACCCAGCATCAACTCTGCAGTGTGCTCAAATGATTAACTTGGCTGAACCCTGGCAATAAGTTACAAGAAAGCAGAAATCATCCAGAAATACCTACACCTATTGTGTTTGTTGTGGGAGCGGCGCCCCATCAGGGCTGATCTCGGTTACAGGAACCCTCCTCGCAGTCGGGAACCCCACAAAGTTCGAGGCGTGGCTAATTATCAGAGAGGTGCTTTTATTAACACGTACAAATCACTTGGGAATTCTTGCCCTTCCCCTTTTTTGTAGTAGTACCGTTATTACGTATAACCCAGTACTCCTCCACAAGGGCTGCCTGTCAGCAGAATTCACGGGTGCAGAGTTACATCCTGCACTGTCATGCCCAGAACCTCAAGAATTCAGCTGTTACCTGCGTTCCTTTTCTCCACCTGCACAGAAGACACAGCTGGACTATTTAATTATATCACCTATTAACACTCTCTCTTAGCAGAGAGTCTTCAGTTCCTGAGCCACCCTGGAAAACTTTACCTGTACTTTCCCTCTGCTTTCAATGGAACGCGCTAGAAGGAAATACATTTTCACCAGACTCATTTTTGATCCTCCCAATGACCTCTCGTAACTCACTTGCTCCTACAAAAAAGACTGTTTTGATTTTGACAGGCATTGCCTCACGTAGGGTGGCCCGTTTGCAAATCTGGAAGGCACCACAAGCTAGAGAGGTTTTTAACAACCTACGTGAGTCTGGCTGCCTGGAGCAAAAGCATCAATACGGTTAAGATCAGTACGGCAAGAAAGGTGAGTTCGGCATTTTGAGGGAAGGAAATCTCAGGAAGCATCCAGAAAAATCTCTACTGGTAAGTTGGACAATAACGTCAAGAATCACCAGCCAAACTTTCCACCCCATCTAAAGACAGACACGCTTCTCCTGCTACACACTCTACTTTGTGCAGGCAACTGAATTTGTACAAGGAGCACTGATGTTCAGCTGATCCAATACAAAGATCGTCAGTCCAAGATATTTTCCCAGTGTTCAAAAAGCACACCCTAAAAACCACTTACCTCAAAGTACTTTCTCTCAATTTCAGGATTCTTTCCCATAGTCCTCTGTTCGTAGCAGCACAAGACGCACGTATCGGGGCCAGTAAGGTCCTTCAGTGTCTTCAGTAACGGTTCTAACGACTGCCCAAAAGAGGTTAAGTATTTCCCACTTAGATTTCAAGTTAATTTTACCGGTACAACACCCTCTAACTAGAGAAAAGTCTTCACCCAAGAGAGAACTTTCCAGTTTTGCTTTTCAGGGAGTTATTTTTAGTACTTTAACTGGGACAAAAAGAACACGGGGGCAAGCTGGAAAGCAGAGGAGAAAGGGAGACTGCACAGGAGAAGAGTTTCACAGAGCAAGAAAACTGAACTAGCATCAAAGCCAAAACCATCCCACACTGCTGAGTGGGCATTTCCTTGAGGTGCCCAACAATGACTATTTCTCAACGTGTTTCAAAAGTGAGTGTTTTCTCAACCAGTCTTGGAACACGGCTCAGATCCAGACCACGACGTACAGCAACAGCACCAGCACGCAGGGCACCAGTGCAAGGGGCTGCTAAGACCACTGAAAGGGCACTGGGACAGCGGGTTCTTCAGGTCATTTCCCTCTTCTTGCAACTTCTGTCAGCTCTCTGTGCGCAGCCCACGGAGCTCCAGCTGAGGAGATGGGGCAGCCTACAGCAACCACTTAGCTGGAGCATGATTTCTCCTTTTGCCTTCCCAAGGGAAGTGTGAGGAGAACCCAAACAACGCGGATATGGCACTATTACATTTCATTTACCAATGCACTAAGCAGCTCACAACTATCAGTCACAATGTTTTGCTTCATACTTCATTCCCAACATAGGAAAAAAAAAAAGGCGGGGGTGGGGGCACAAATATTAAGTTTAGAGGTTTTTTTTAAACACAAAGTCGTCTCTGGTTGAACCTCAAATAGCCTTGAATCTGTTAAAAATGCCTTTTCCAGTCTTGTTCTACATATTCTTCTAAACCATGGGGACCAAAACGCCAGCAGAACATTTATTTGAACACTTCTCACACTGAACCCACACCCTTCCTAAGGAAGTTTTTATAGGGGTTTTGCAAAGTCCTCATTTACCTCCTCATAGTAAATGCAATCAGCCATTAGTATGTAATCGGGGGGAGGCTGAAATTCTGTTACATCTTCACCCCTGAAAAGAAGCAAAACAAGGTGAAAACAAGACAAAAACAAGCTTCAGTAATAACACAACGCGTACTAAAGGACTGAGCATAAAGTTAACTACTGTGTTCTTATACTGAGCTTCCCCTTCACAGCAGTTTTCAGGTATATTTAGCAACTTAACAAAGCAAGAGCAGAAACCCTGTCAAAGCGGAACAGAAACATTAAAGGCTCATACAAACCATTTCAGTACCTTGGCTCGGACTGACCCTGTGACCAGATGTTTGTTGTTCTCTATATTAACCATCAACAGCTCCTGCAGCTCCTCAAGGTCGGTGACTGTCACGTTTGCCCTGTAACACACAGGGGGTTAGGGCCCAACTCACCACCACCAGCCCCCGGAGTGCAAAAACCCGCCGCATTTTAGGTGAATTTCATAAGATTTTACATAGGTAATACGATAAAAGGGGATAAAAGGTGGAGGCACAATCGGGGGTCTGCTCCTCTCGCCCGCAGGGGGCCCGGCCGCCCGCCACCCCCGGCCCCAGCTCACCCCAGCGTGGCCGCCATGATGCCGACGGCGCCGGTACCGGCCCCCAGCTCGAGGACGTGACGGCGGGCGAGGGGACAAACACCGGTCTCTAGGAATTTGGCGAGGACCAGGGCGGCGTCCCACACCACGCAGCCCACGCCGCCCGCCGCCCGCTGCTCCAGCCGCAGCGCCGGCCCGCCCCGCCGCTCCAACTCCCGCACGAAGCCCGCCATGGCGGCGGCACTGAGGCGGCGCGGCCCCTCCTCCACCGGCGGGGGGGGGCGCCCCGCTTCCCGCCGCCAGCGGGAGGGGAAATGGCGGCCGTTACCGGTTCCCTCCCGCCCTGGGGGCTGCCCGGCCGAGTTCCCCGGCACGAATCCACGTAAAACACTCCCTAACCCCCCCTGGCCCGCTCCACTCTAAGTTGACTGGGAATTACGTATTCTGGGCTACCCTTGCTTGACAGAAAAACCTACTTTTACTCGTTTTTTAGCGCTTGCAGGCAGCACAGGAGGGAGGTAAAGCAGGGGAGCACGCCAGCAGCCATCGCTCATCTGGGTAGCGCGGCCTCGTGCGTGCTCACCACAAACTCAAGCTTTTCCTCAAAGGTGAGAAACCTCCGTGGCAGGCAGCATGCGGGAGCTCAGCCTTTCTGATTTAGCTCATCGGTTTCTGCGGAGGTTAAGCAGATGTTAAACACCAGCCACAGGAAAGACAATAATGAAGAAGATTTTCCGCGTGCAAACGGTGCGTTAATGCCCGGTGATTCAAAACCGGCTTCACAAGTTACTCAGGGCAGCCTGTAAGCACCGTGGACACACAGTCCCACTTAAAACCGCAAGATTGCTAGAAATCGTGGGTGCTGTAGACCCTCATCCAGCATTTAAATTTAAAAAAGGTTTTTAAAAAGCAGCTGAATAGGAGTTGACTGTGCATCAACATTTTTAAGTGCAAAGGCTTTTTGTTTTTTTTTCCTTGGACATGTGAAAGAAAGTTTTTATTACTTCATTTCCTAGCATTTCTTACTAATGCTCACTCCCTTCCCCAAGGAGTTGTTACTGTGTTTGCTAGGGATTCTGAATGGTATATTCAGACTTGTGGTCTATTTCTGAAAATTGGAGTAAACCTGGAAAAAAAAAAAAAAAAAAGCAGCAAAAGATGGCTTTTCTTTTCCCTTCTTGTTTTTGGTCTGCTATAGCCAAGTCATAGCACCCAAAGAAGTTACCCAGGCTCCGGAGAGGGGAAATGCTAAAACTCAGTAACTCAAAATAGGATCACAGAAAACAACTAGAAGGATGTTTCTTTTGCTGTGAACTGCCTTCACATTCCATCTGTTTATCTGCACTATTCTGAGGAAACTGCCTTTTCCCACACAAGCCAACTTAAAACCTGGCAATTTCATATTTTCTCCCCCTAGCATTTTTTCCCCCCCTCTTTTTATCTATCCCTCTAATTATGAAATAACTGAAACGTTAATTTATTGCTATCTTGGCATTCCCTCAAACCGCACTGGTGGGAATCCGACTGCCTTCGACCACTTCTACGGCTAAGCAGTTCCTTTGGAAACGTGTGCTGCTGTATCCCGCCGTACTTCATGCCTCTGGCATCGCCGCTGCTGCCCTGCCTTGGAATGCTGCTCTGGTTTTGTATTTTCCAGCTCCTGTTATGCTTGGAGGACAGCTTAATTGTGTGGTTAAGTAATCCATAAGCAAGGCCCTTTTTCTGAGTCACGCTGTGATTTATGTACGTCAGGTTAACTCCAGAACTGGCCCTGGAAAGGTGAGAGTCATGTTTCAGGCATGGGAAAGGCAGCTAGGAAGATTGTTTAGCTGCTGCCTTCTAGCACAAGCATCTCATGTTTTCACGTTCTTGCCCATTATTAAGAGTTTAAAAAAGGAAGCGTTTCACAGCCCCCCAGATATTTTTGTAGGCTGTCAGTATAAAATGTAAGCTGGCACCTAAAAAAGGCTGTTCTGAGAACGGCAGCCCTGCACAGCATCACTTCAAGGTTAACTAATGAATGTATGCTTCTGGTCCCACAGGTTTAAACTCTCCTCAAAGTCCATCACAAACCAGAACCTCACAAAGGTCTTGATGGAGGGAAGTACTTTGATCGAACGGAAGCCATTACTAATCAGCAGATGCTCAGCTTAAAATGATCTGGTACGGGCTTTCCTGAGTCGGCACCAAAATATAAAGCTATGATATATCTTAATACAGGATACTGAAAAAGCTTCTAGTCTGAGCACTTGTAGAGGAAGGTATAAAGCTGACATCTATATATTCTAAAATTTGGGAGAGGATTTCTTCCCCTTCATCAACACACAAAATGTAAAATCTGAAACAGTATTACACTCATCTCTTAGCAAGAGCTGCTGGTGAGGACTTCCGAAGAGTTAATACAAGGAACTAAATAGAAATGTCACTTGTTCAGCTTGTTCTGCGGATCACTGGCACGGTGAAACCCGACAGCCTGCCTTTTCTACGCAGAGAGCATCAGGGGAGTGCTTCACTGAGCAGAATTTCACCCCCAGATACCAATAGAAGAGTTTGTCCCAAACTTACAGAGAAGAGGTATGAGCTCTGTTTTTACTGCAGAAGAAAAAAACATGATCAAGGCATTGTCCTGCTTGCAGTCCCAGTTCATGCATCCCGAATTTGGGACTTCTTGAGCATTATTTTTGCAAAAGGAAGCAGCTCTCCTTTATAAAGTGTGTTCTGCCCCTTGCACAAATTGCTCTCAGGGTGACACCTTGGCCACATTTTACTCCTCTTCTTTCCCAGGAAAGGAGCATGAAGGGGACAGGCAGTAGGAGAAGACTGTCCAAGACACAGATGGCGAGATAGATCTTCCCAGATGAAAATCAGCACCCCTTCCCAGGTGTATCTCCTCTCCCTTTCCAGAGGGAATGGCTAGGATGGTGGAAGCATTATAGGCAGGCTGATGAAAAGCTGAAGCGTGACTTGGAAGCCTGAGCTGCCGCAAATCGCTCTACAGTGCTCTTCATCCAGCCAGGAACCAGAAAAAAAAAACAGAAACCACTTCTCCATCTCGAGAGGCCGAGGCATCTGATGGGTTAGCAGGTGGAGGGGAAGGGTAAGCTCGCGTGGAGCTGCCGTGTATCAGGCCCAGCCGCAGACCGAGGGACAACCAAAGCCGAGACGAGCAGTGTGGAAAACGGGGCGCGTTGTATTGCCAAAGACTTGCTGAATGCAACTCCCAACCTTGTCCTTACAAGGAACACGCACTGCTCAAAGCTCTTAAAAATTAAGACTGGGGCGATTTATTAATCTTGTTAAGAACTCTGATACAAAGCACAGTAAAAGGCCACAGACCAGTAAATAAAATGTGGCTTCTGGCCACTTTATAAATGCTGCTACAGTATACTACCAGTAAAACAGACTCTCACACCAGTTCAAACAAGTAGTTCAACTGGCAAAGAAAAGTTCCATTCACTTATCAGTTTAAAAATTTTAATAAAGCTTTTACGTGTTTGCTGGTTTAAATGCTACCGATTTCCAAAACGGATTCACGATTAAGTTAAGTGAGATCTAAAGAAAGTTATTGGGTTTGGAAGGCAAGACTGTTCCTAAGCCAGAGGAAACACTTCTGACCGTATCAGATTGCAAGAGCAGCAGACTGCATTATAGGCCTCAAGTCACTTAAATTTATACAGGTTATTAGCATTATCTGTAAATATACAGTATAAACAATTGTACATACACGGCACGTAGCTTTGTTCTCCAGAACAGTAGACAACTCTTTAGCTTCAGACATCTTTCGCCTACCGGAACGAAAAGGCACATCTGAACAAGATGCATGCTAAGTACTAGGGATCCTTCCCGACACCCGAGACAGGCAGTCCTCGTTCATCCTTTCGCAAAATTATCAAGACCAACTGAATATTTTGGTATTTAGATTTCAACCTATTTTTCTTTTTTTTTTTTTTTTTTTTTGTCTTCAGCAGCAAATCAATGGCAATTAAGACGTAGCATTAAAATATTTGAGAACAGTAGCTGTCACTCACGAACCTCTGAGCTTACACAAAGTCAGAAAGCAAGTGGCCAGAGGATTAAAATCGGTAACACTGCATATCCTCATGTTGTGTGATCATCCCATTGTTCTTTTCTTTTTAATAAAAAAAAAAAAGGCCACTAGTGCTCAAATCTGAAAAAAATTCCACAGACGCACCTTTTTTTTTGGCTCAGTGCAATTAAACGTCGTCAGTTTAAATTCATTTAGTGTAGTTTACAGTGCAAGAGATATATTTTGTATACTGGCATAACTGTCGGCACTGAGGATGTCGAACAAGGCAATGCTGCTGATCACCTGAGGGTAATGCTGTCCAGCTGACGCAGCCTAGAGTGTGTGTAGTCTTATTTTTCCAATTTAATTTTTTTTTTTTTTTGATCAGCAGCACTTTAAGAGCATAATTTGTGAAAGTACTAAAATACACTGCCTTTTTTGAATAAATAAAAAAAAAGGAACTTTACAAATACTATTCCAGTGTCAATGACTACTATGGCTAAGGTCATTGAGGAGTTTCTGCATTTTCTAGCAAAGACAGTCTGTGCAAAGGAGGGTGGGAGAGCTCCCTTTTGTAAGTCTTTGGTGGCAGTTTTGGTAACTGAGGGCTCGAATTGTGCCGGGGTGGGACCGGAGGCGCAGGGGGGTGGACCAGGTTGTTGTGACTGGCGCTGATCACGCAGCAGCGGCGCAGTACCCGGGGAGAGGGCGTGCTGGGAGGAGTGCCGGGAGAGCCGGGGCCAGCGCTCGCCTCTCTGAACCAGTCGGGATCTCTGTGCAAGCGTCCCACCGGCGGCGGCTGGAGGTTTAGAGGGCAGTTGATAAAGTGTTCGGGCGGCCGGAGCGGTACCGGTGGCGGAGTATCAGGAAGAGGGTCCCGGGGGGGTGGAGGAGGAGGGCTGTGCAGCGGCTGCTCAAAGGGGTTGGTGTAGGCAGGAGCGCGAGGCTGTATCTTTGGAGGCGGTGGCTGCCGAGGCGGGATTGCTGGAGGATCGTCATCCGACTTCAGACTTCCCTACGACATCACAGAGAAGACGACGTTGTAAGAAACAGAGATGTGAATGTGACTGCTGTGTTCCTAAAGCAGCTAGCAGGGTTTGGACACGGAGAACCCAAAACTTCAGAAGGGCAACTGGAGCACTGCATCTGAAAGTCTTTTAGACCAACAAAGATGGTTGGACTCCATCCAACCTGATTTCTACAGGTTCTCTGATTTATTACCCAAGTTATTCAACGGAGGACAGAAATACCTTAGCATTAGAAGCATCCTGATCCATCTTTTTTCGTGGAGGAAGCGGAGGGGGGTTTTGAGGCTCATCGCTTAGTTTAGGAAAGCTACCCCACGAGCTGAAGAAAGTCTCTGGAGAGAGACAAGCAGATGTGTTACTGCTTGTGAAATGTCTGAGGAACATATTCTAGAGTATTAAGCCAAACTAGAAGCAACTCAAATAAGCAGATCTTTGTGCTCAACAGCAACGTGAACCATTAACTTCAGTTGTACGAAGTTCTCATTCGTTTCTTTTATCAGATACACTCTCCACAAAGTGGTCTCCTATTTCCAGTATCAAAGATATCCATCAACAGCTAACAGGCAATTAGACACTGAAGAGAACAGATGATATTAACTCTCACAGCATTTTAGGACATTTCTAGTCCTTCCTTTTTAGAGAGGGGGGAAAAAAAAAAAAAATCCTCAAAGTTAAGAAACAGAACAAGTCCTCAACCTGTATTTGTGACTTTTGACACACCTTTGCTTTTTCTCTAGAAGCACACAGAGCTCTGTATTAATACATCAGGCACCTGTGCTCTCCAGGTTGAAATTTTTATCATATTATGAAAAAGTGTATGTGCCTGTGTAATACGGGAGTAAAGAGAGAAACACAGATGAATACAGGATATTCCTCAGAGCTGTGGTACAAAGAGTGCCTCTTCCTTCCCAGCAACAGAACAATTATTTTCACTAAGTGGTAATATGAAATCAAGTTGCTTCATTTGTAGCATTAGTCAAACAAAATAATCATCAAGGGCATTCAAAATAGAAGCAAAATCATGCTAGAGCCCGGGAAAAAAACAAAACCAGGCAGTTTTTAGACTTTCCGTTCTTTACTGGGCATTTGGTCTAAAACCTGTACAAAAAATTCTCTCAGAACACTAACGAATCCAGCATGGATTTTCATCCCAGATTTCACATCTTAACTCCCATCCAGCTCTCTTGAAACTAGGAAAAGGGGAGCTAAATGAAACATTTAATGAGTTACGGTACTCACTCGACTGTGGCAAACTGACAGGAGCAAAGATGCTATTGTTACCTGTTAAATGAAAAAAAAAAAGATTAAAGACTCTCCAGGCAGAACCACCGCAGTACAGCACGCAACGCGTGCTTGTGAATGACCTCAAAGACCACCATAACCTCCAAGTTTATCTGCTGCTAACATGAACGATCCTTTCCTCTGCAAAATATTCCTGAACTAGAGATTTTAAGCTATGCAGGGAATTAAACTTCATTATTCTGCTGTTGCCAACAACTACCGTGTTGTCACTCCCCTGCAGCCCAAGCGCCCTCAGGATTTGCCACGTTTGCCACTCAGCTCCAGTAGGCAAAAAGCCTGGAAACATCACTTGTTATTTAACTGCTAACAGCAGGGATTTCCAAACTGCAGCACGCACACCACCAACACAAGAACTTCGTAATTCACAACGAAATTTCACAACTTTTTTTTTTTTAAAGGCTGGCATACACACCAATTCAATTTTGGAGGCCTGAGGGACAGTAACAACAATTATTAGAACATACTGCACATTTACCGTAAGAACTGTTGAGATCGATGTCTAAAAACACACTGAACTCCGAAGAAGCGGACACCGGTGGCGTAGACGGCGTGTTCGGAGAAGTTGGTGCCGATACTGCTGTTTCATGCTCTGCCTCAGTGATTCTACTGAAACTTATCTTGCTTGGTTCCTTTTCAAGCGGCAACGGATGACTTCTCAAGGTGCCAGAAGTGGAGCCGTGTCGGCCGGTGTTGGGCCTTATCCCAGGAGATTTCAGGGGGTACGTTGTTTTTCTAGGCTGGATAAAGGACAGCTGGTTAGTGCTGCTGATGTTTCAGACAGCAAAACTGCCAAGTCTCTGACATATTTTAAAAAGTACTTATCAAATACACTTCAAAAATTTGGTACAGCCTTTCTACAATGGGCTTGAGGTACAGTCTGTTGTCATCTATACAGCAGGACTTTACTGAAAAGTTATGGAAGCAGCTTCAATGAGTCTTTTTTCCCAGCTTTTTTTTTTTTTTTTTTTCCCCTCACAGCTATGAAAAATGAAGAGTCACGTTTCAGATCTACGCCAATCAGGACAAAACACAAGGAAGAGCAAGTCATAACCTTGGGAGAGAGCGAGTTATTCCAAGTGCCCCCAGAGGCCTCGTAACAGCACCGTAAGACACGCCTTGTGCTTGTACCACAGAAGGTCAGCAGGCCCCCACGCGCGTCCAAGATCAAGGACGCGCTCGGACGCGTGCCGTCTACGTCCTCCGGGTTACTCGGGCTGGAATTCTTACACGCACGTCACCGGTGTGACCGCAACCAGCCTCATCAGGCGCAGGTGTAACACGGCGCAGATCAAAGCTGATTCTTTGAAGATGGATTACGTTCCCATCCTACGGTGGTATGCACGACTCGACCACATCACAGTACCAGAACCAGACTTTCCTGAAATTCCACAAGAATGTCTAGTTTGGAAAACATGAACTGTGAGGAATTCATGCCCAGACGACAGAGAGTGGCAGCATGGAGATCTATTTTTAGAAAATATTTTAAAGAAATTACTGCAAGCAGTGCTTCTGCAACAGTAATTTCCATGGTTTCCTTGCCATATCTGTAATAGCATTGTACTCATTCTTCTAACAGGAGATTGCTAAAATGATTTATAGCTCTCCCAAAAATCAGAGATGTCTCCAGCTACTCGGAAGTATAGTTACAAAATATTGCTCTCCAGAATGCCTGGATTTTTTATCTTTCTGATTAAAAAGGAGCTCTGGGCTCCAGTAGCTACTTTCTTAAAAAACAAGCTTGCTGCTCCTTAAACTGAACTGTATTTTGATGAGGAAGAAGGCTGCACCTTATTAATTCAGGGCTATACTTCAATTTTTGCAACAATACAAAACATTTAGACAAAAGAAAAAGAGAATTTAACTTCTACTTAAAGAAATCTGAATATATCAACTGTGCACAAAATCAGTATTTCAATTAATAGTATTATCTATTATTTTTTGATACTCTGAAATGAAGAATATGTAACAACATTTAACATTTTATCAAATGACTATATGCTAAGAAACCCAAATTTAAATAGTAATATTTTAGGTTTTGGGGAAAACACGTTCATTCTAAAATAAGCCAAAGGTAGTATGTTTTAGTAGTGACAAATGTCTGAAATAAAAGTATTTTTAAATCATCTCATCGCACAGAATTTTGAAGGAAATACATATGGCTTATGGAGTTAAGTACATGTTCTTTTCCTAGTGGATTTTAGCTATTTAATTTGCAGGACAAGACTTACAAATCTAGGTGGCTGCTTGCAGTTTCGGGGTTCAATTTCCAACGACTTGTTGAACAGATAATCTGTAAACTCTTTTTCTGGTATCTTCCCCATAGGATTGAGATTTTCAAAGAATTTCTAAACGAAACAAGCATCAATAATCATTAAAAAATAAGCATACGCACGGAATTGCAAAGCTTGGCTAGGACGGGACTGGCACCGAGGGTGCGGGACAGGCCAAAGCTCCCCCAGCGCGCCGCGGCCCGGCGCTTGCTGCGCCTGCTGCAGCTGGAGTCTGCGGGTGGTGAGCTGCAGCGCTTGCTCTTTCTGTCAGCACAAATACTGCTGTCCCTTCAACTTCTAGGCTTAAGAATACTGTAAATCTCCTAAACCCTTCCCAGCCACGTCCACAGCAATTAAACACACAATGCAGCACCATTTTAAGCAGCAGTAGTGCAGCCCACTGAATTCTGCACGTAACCAAGTTCTTTGTCGTTTCCTGCCTGCTGCTGTTCACCAGCTGAGACTGGGAGAGCTCACCACACAGCTGTGTTTTGGAAAGGCTCCAATTAGCCACGCACTCAGGAAGTACGGCTGAGTAAAGCGATGCTTTTCAACCGTTGTGACCTCCATATAAACCCACCGACCTACCGTTACCTGGGTCATTGTCATTTCAATTCCTTTAAATTACCTGGGATTCTTTGTCCTAGCTAAGTATCCACTCAAACATCCTCTCATTTCTAAAGTAACGCCGGCTGACACTACTGCATCCCCAGCCACGCTGCATGACTGGTGGGTTCTGTGCTCAACTATGCGTTCTCTGACGTTAGCGGGGTCAGAGATATTATTACAGAACGTCTGAACTGATCCCCCCTCTTCTGATGGTCACTGTTCACGCAAGATTAGGTCCAGTACCAGAAGATTATTTGGCATTTTTGGTTGTGTACATTCTTTTCCCTCTCCTATCCCCAAACCAGCTATTTCATGTTTGATTACCCGAATCTCTGGCTCTATCCGTAAACAGTAAGGCTGGTTTTGGTACTGCTGAATTTCTCCTGTGATTTCAGCCACTTTTCTCCTCTTACTGAAGTTAATCAGTTCTTTCCCTTGTCTTTTAAGGAAGTCAGGATTCCCTTCTTCTGTCTTCAAAATATTTGTAAGGTAGATTCCTGATAAAAAGAAAAGTATGTTTTAAACTTCATTTTCATTCCAAGAGCTGGTTTCATTCTTTCTAATGAACAATAAAAAAGTCTGAGCACAGGGAGACCATTCTCTTTAACGCTCCAACAGTTTGTAGGCTGGCAAGAAGGGCTCAAGTCTGCATTTTACACTGGAACAATATATTATTGAAATAAGATGTTTTATCATGTTCAGGACACGGTTTAGTAGGCACGGTGGTGCTGGGTTGATGGTTGGACTTGACGATCTTAGAGGTCTTTCCCAAGCATGATGAAGCACCATGAAGATGATGGGAGGGCTGGAGCAGCTCTGCTGTGAGGCCAGGCTGGGAGAGCTGGGGCTGTTCAGCCTGGAGAAGAGGAGGCTCCGGGGAGAGCTGAGAGCGGCTCCCAGTGCCCAAAGGGGGCTGCAGGGAAGGTGGGGAGAGACTCTTCAGCAGGGCCTGGTGTGACAGGATGAGGTGCAATGGTTTTAAAATAGAGGGAGGTAGATTCAGATTAGACATTGGGAAAAAAATTTTTACACTGAGGATGGCGGAACCCTATCCCAGGCTGCCCAGAGAGGCGGTGGATGCCCCATCCCTGGAAACATTCCAGGCCAGGCTGTCTGGGGCTCTGAGCAACCTGATCTGGTTGGAGATGTCCCTGCTCCTGGCAGGGGGGTTGGACTGGGTGGGCTTTGAAGGTCCCTGCCCACCCAAACCATTCTATGAAGTCTAAAACCATTATAAACCTAGGAAGTCAAGAGTCACCCGTTGTATTAGAGCTAAACACAAGTCTGAACACTTCAAGCAGTATTAACACGTCTGCATCAAATTCAACTTCAGATTAACGATACACACAACGTTATCCTGCCCTGGTGTTACTTACCAAAGAAAGGCACGCAGGGTGGATTGATTGACTTGAGCTTAGCTAGGTACTTTTTAAAATGATCTTGACTTAATTCTACTGCTTCATCCAGAACTCTTTTTTTTCTTTCCTGCAGTGCCTAAGTTGTCAAAGGAAAAAAAAAAAAAAAGATTTAAATCTTCTCAGTAGCATGGCTAGCAAAAACACAGCAATTCCCTAGCTCTCTCAGCAAAACTTAGGAACTTAAATTCAGATTCAGAAGAACCTCTTTGGTAAATGGTTTGCTCTGGACTACAGCACTACCAGTCCAACAATTTTGTCATGTTAATCATGAGGCTACTGTAAACAGACTATTAGTCTGTCAATTTACAAGCATAATCCTGGTCTTTAATTTAATAAAAATTACACATTTAGTTTTGAATTTAACCTAAAAGGCCTGGTACTGCCTTTCAAAGACATAGAAAATTCAAAACACTGTATTCATGCTTCTTTATTTTAGTCACGGGAGGCTTTGCTGCCAAATCGTAGGCATTTCTTTTCCTTGGCAAGTGAAAAATGGAGTCACTACTTGTGTAGTAGCCTCTCTTCCAGCTGCCCATCTAAGCAGCTATTTGTTTCTGCCTCTGACAATCTGAATTTTCTGAGACTCTCTCAATCAAGAGAAGTTCTTGTGGTCAACTGAAATCCGAGTTTTAGCTCCCATTACAAACCCTTGGAGACACCCAGCCCGTCTCGTATGTTTTTGCATCAGTAACTTGGAGCATTTCACATTTGTTTTCTTCCACGGAAGCAGGTGTGATATTCGGATACTATGGATTTCACTTCAGAAGCGTGCGTGATACATTTCTGGATTCCTTTTTTTTTTTTCAGGAGCAATGCCCAAAACTTACCTCAAATGTGTGATCTAGTCTATACACAGACACAGAGTTCATGGCACTGACAATCTCCAAAACACCATTGAAATTATTCAGGTCTTGAAAAACCTGCAGGATTTCTATAATCCTACTCAGTACAGCCACTCGCTCTTCAAAGTTCTCGGTTTCCACGATGCACCTAATCAAAAGACATAATTTGAGAAACACTGCTAAATAAAACCTGACATTTTACTAGCTAATAAATCAATTTTTTCCAAGCAAAACCTGTACAGCATGCACATTTTGGCTCTCTCTCAAGAATCTCAAGTACAAATTTATGTAATCACATCTTACATATGTTCAAGTTGGAAAGCCACGAAAGGTTTTGGCATCTCCTGTAAAATAATAAAGCAAACCGCAAGCAAGATCCAGATTAAGCAGGGTGACTCTTAAGCCACTGTATCTACGGTGGCATTTTAAGCTCGCTAGGTTAGGTGCACACACACCAGCTGCTACACCCTTCTGACCGCAGCACTGGACGTGTTCCTCAGAAATCCTTAATCATCTCACAGGAGAAGGGAGAGAGACTAGGATAAGGGGACAGACACAAGCGTTCTTTCATCAAAATTTGTCAGAAAGTAGTGCTGAGTCCTGCACTGCCCTCAGCACCTTCTGATGTACTGTAGAAACGTACGCAGGATCGACACTGACCATGTGGATGTAACTGCAAAAATTCTCCCAGTCTCAAGAAGAGGGCGCGTATGCAATTGGCATGGCACGCACCCTTGAACCAAAATCTGAAATTTCTGTAACACCCTAGAGGTGTCTCAAGATTCAAGGCAACAGAATTCAAATAGCGGAAAAATGTTCCTCTCCGAAGTTCAGTAGGAGTCCACGCCACCACACGATCGCCACCTGTACTTACTTTTCAAACCAGAGAGTGAGATTTGTAGTATGACGAATCATTTTCAAAAGATTTGGGGAGTTAATTTCCTTATCTTCTTTAGTCCACACGCTACCCACGAGTTCAGAAGGCTGCACTGCCCTGATAATGACAAAGCAGGATGCAGAAGAATGCTCAATACAAATAATAACTGCGCGTTCCATGTTTGCATTATAAGATTATTTCTTCCCTTAATCATGCCTTGGTATTTCACAAATCCAATCTGATCTACTGCAAAACTGCTACGTAAAATAACTTTTTGACAAGTATTTGACTATAGAAGGAAACACATTTTTATCTTAATTGAAACGGGCATTTTTGAATAAGCATTTTCAGATAAGGAGTAAGTTTACAAAGGAGTAAGTTCAATTTCCTGAAAGCATCTTAAAAACAGTTACAATTGGTTTTTAAATTAGGAAGCAGAAACACTTTGAGCAACCTTTGAGCACCTGGGAAGGTGCCCCATTTCAAGAGAAAACCTGCTCTCGTTGAAGCACAGACGGAGGCTTCACCTTTGAGTTCTGCAAGCCCTTAAAGGATTTCTCCCCAGTACAACCTAGCTCTCTCACGCAGGGTAGCTCTATTTATCACAGGTAACAACAGAGCTGGGAAACAGCGGAGTACGTATGGTACTAGACCAAAAAACCTCTTCAGAATTCGATTAGAGGACCGTGATGTACCAGTGCTATGGTTATGTGCATGTAACACGCGGGCCTTTGCTACGCAGCTATAAAGGAAAGAGCAGAGACAATCGTCTCCTCCTTTTATGATATAACAAGCACTTCTTCTTTTAAGAAGGAGATAATATGAATTAGTATTATCTGCACGTAATATTTTAGCGTCCTTCCTGTACTTATGTTGTCAGAAGTCTGATATGGAGATTAAAAAAACCCCTTTTTCTCCCCCTTGTGTATTTTGATACCGAACAGCTGGCAAGAAAACCTCTTTCCACAAACTCTGAAAGCCAAGGCGACGTATTTTTGAGTGATTCTAGGAATCAGAACTCTTTCTTGCTCAAATAATCTAAAAAAGACCTGTTCTAGTTCAATCCCTACCTATAAAGGTCGGACTCGAGAAGCGTCAGCTGTCGCGCAATCTCGATCGGATGCAGCGTCATGAGGTCCAGCGCTTCGCTGTGCCCAACGCGCCAAATGTGCCACTCGATGGGGGGAGGTGGGCTCTCAAAGGTGATGTTGTGACTGATTCCATTTGCTTGAGCTTTCTTCCTCTTGATGATTTTAGCAATTGATTCCACCCACTTCTTCATGGATTTTCCTGCAAACCAGAAACCATTAAAAAAACCCCACAACTTTTAAAATACCGTCTTAAAATGACTTTTGGTAGTTTAGTGAAACCAACCCCCCCAAAATTTGTACATGCACTCAAAATTCTGCATTTCTGCATGCAAATTAATTAGGTTTGTAGTTCCCTATTTTCTTCTTATGGGTTCTTGCACCTGTATCAGTTGTCAGAGACACATGTGAACAAATTTTTGGGTGCCCAGTTGCGTTTAACCACACCGACTGACAGTTTTGGTGTGGAAAAAGTGACCCTGTATAGATCATATTATACTTTTTCCCCTCAGCTGCAACCATCTCCACTTTTTGGAGGAGAAGAACTGAGAAAGTAAAAAAGCTTCAAGTGAGAACTTTGCAACATACTGTACTAGTGCAGTAGGGGAAAAAAAAGATTAGAGAAATCCATGTTTACAATCTCAGTGCAACATTTCCAGTACACAAAATAGTGGACAAGACGGGAAGTACCTCCAGCAGGTCAAGACAAATAGCTTTTAAGAGACTAACTAAAATTATTCCTCTCTGGTCAGCAACGGTTAGCACGGAGACCTCTGCAAAAGATAAACTACCGTTCTCTAAGTTGGTCTCAGAATTATATTGCCCAATGTATGGTCTGGCAATCTGAAAAATAAGAATCTAGAATTGCCAGGATAACGATTCCAATCGACATGCCAACACTGTTGCTCTCCACGTAGGCTGCCAAAACAATTCTGCTGGTTCGTAAGGAATTTCTCCAGAGGACGCGACACCAAATGGGTCAAGCATCCTCTCCTGAAAGGAGAATGATTTTCAGCTCACACTTAAAAAAAAAGGGAGAACAACAAAATGGAAGTCTCAGTAACCCACAGGGAAGGAATTCTCTACAAATACAACACGGGGAGGAAGAAGGTGACTGTCTGAATTACAGAGTCAAGCAAGGATGAACATTACTGTTCAGAAGTAAATACACTTCAGGTAAATATCACAATGCTTGAAGTAATTTTTGGTAGCTGTTTAGGCTCCAGGCCAAAGCTTGCTCAAGTCAAGGAGAGTCTCACAAACAGCTCAAAGGTATTAAAATTACTCATGTGTGTAAAGATATTCTCATGCCTAAAACCTCTCAGGATTAGACGCAGCAGGTACCGAAGTGTGGAAGAACAACAGGACCACCAATTTCCATACCTCTCACACTGGAAATAAACATCTCCAGTCTCTCTAGTAACTCCAGATCTCTTTCAAAATCGTAAAAGTGGTGCTCCACCCAGTGACGAAAAACATTTAATATTCTGAGGAACGAAAGAAAAAAAATATTATGTTTATTTTTAAGGACTTCCAAGGCTCATCCCATATAAACACAAAACGAAACACAATTCCACAAAAGGCTGCCTTACGTATTTGTGTAGCTGACGACTATGAAAATAGATATGGACAAAGGGCAGAACAAAGACTAAGCGTGGCACCGATGACCACAGAAGTCCCCAGGTATTTAAAACCTCGTTTTCCAGTCTTAGCACATATATGAGGTGTGGTTACTCCTGCCTTTGCAAAAGTGGCTCAGCTGTCTGTCGAGCGCTGCTGAACTCCCCTCCTCTTTGCAGCTCAGGATATTAAGGTAAATCAGTGCTAATTGTGCACCAAACTACCGTTTTTGGTGGCTCAGCACTGGAGATCGGGAGCGAGAACATCTGAGAGGGACAGGGCAGACCACTGATTGCCACCTGCCAGTTTGCTGTGAGGCAGAGCACTGGAATAATCTAGAGAAGTTGGCTGGTTCAGCTTAGTCAAAGGAAGGGTGCTCTACGTGAATACATGGAGAATTAAATAGTTCTCCTCTTCCCAGAGTACAAGTTAAAGGAGAAGGTTTACCACATGAAAGAATGGCTACCCAAACAGATAATTTAGGCTGGAAATTAACCATCACGACTTCTAACCAGTAAAGGAGTGATGTTTTAGAACAAATTTCCAGTAACAGTAACACAGGATCTTATCTAATCAGCCTTTGCGATATCATGGTAGGAACACTGAAAAAGCAAGAAGGATTGCCTGGTTCTGCTGACTGCACTTCCAGCACAGCACCTCCTCTTTCTCATGACCTCACATGCCTCTCATCTCACCAAAGACGTTACCATTTCCATGCCTGTGCACTGGACAGCATGTCTACCGCACTTTCTACAAGATGTGGAGCAAATGCTGGGGGGGGAAGGAAGGAAGGGATGAGCATCTTCACATTCTCCATGTTCTTCCCAAATCCCAGATCTCTCTGAAGCAGAGGTCAATGCTATTAACAATTCTGGAATTGACAAAGTGCTGGGTAAATCAACCTAACAGCTCAAATTCAGGCACCTATTCTCAACTGTAACACAGTTCAGAGTTTCAAGCTACTAGAAACACGTAGTACCCCCTCAATTCAAATAGTAACGATAAGCCACAGAAGGGTGTGTGTTAAATTGCAGCTTTAAACCACACCTCTCATCAAGCAGGTGCTTGTAAAACGGACTCAGCTCACCAACCACTGCATAAATTAGACAGCAAAGAGCAGCTGTTGCTGTAAGAGGTATCCTGATCTCTCAAGGAAAGAAACCGGAAACTAAATCCAAAGATCCCGGAAACTTCGGAAGGGGGAACAGGTTTCAAACAGCTCAAACACAACACACGAAGGCAAAAGTGTTAAACTGATTTTGTAAATTAATAGCATGAAACACATGATAATTGCTGCCTCAAACTTTTCTACAGGTTCCAGCTCATGGGTCCTGCTTAGCGATGCCCGTCAGCGGTGCTGCAGGAAGATGCATTGGGACCACGCAAAGGGGCACTGTGAGGAGGTCCCCAAGCAACTTCCAGCCTAGTCAGTAGAAGATGCTATAAAAAATAGCACCAAAAGCAATACAACAGCATTTAAACTCTTGAGCCAGTTGTGTGTGAGTTTGTGTGCTCTATAAGCACCTATGTGGCTGGATGCAGAGACAGTCACCAGAAAACAGCAAGCTGAAACCGGGAAAAGTATCCGCTGAGAGGCAGCGCGGGAAGCTCTCCCAAGAACCGATAACTCTGGAGACTATTGGTCCTGCTGAACCCACAGGAGCTGATCCACTGAGAATACCAAGGGCCCGACAAATCTGTACAAGGCCACAAGCAGACACGAGGATGAAGGTTACACTGAGGCTGTGTAACTTGGACTGCACCCAAGAAGGTGGTGGCAGCTCTTTATCGACGAACACTACAGCACTACGTACATACTTATATTTTTTATCTCTATGCACACAGGTATCTGATGAATACAGGACCCCTAAGTGGCTTTCTGAAGCCCTACCTTGAAAGCACTGGCATGGCAGTAGGACCCTTCACTTTGAGTAAACTGCTTTTGCTCCAAACAGGCAACTCTGGATGACTGTGCCGGTAAAGCAATAACTGAGGGTACTGCGCGTATAGTTACCTGCCGTTAACAGTGACATCTGGATGCTACTAATAAAAACAGTTTAACAAATAAAAGTTGTCCTAGCAAATATTGGTTGTGATCTGTGTCTCCTCCTGACTCAAGCCCTTATCAGGGAAACAATTAGCCTCATTCATGCTAGAAATGTTTAATTGTTCCGCAACTTAGCTTGGTCAGCAAGACCTTGAAGATTCACTGCAGCCTGCTGCCATGTGCAGTACAGACAAGAGTCTCCCTGTCTGTGTGCAAATACATCAGCAGGGCTGGGAAAGGGAGTAAAATGCCAACAGGACTGAAAAAAATGGAAACAGAGAAACTATCTTCACAGGGCCTGTTAACAAGGAATCCATTCAAACGGCAGCCAGAACCACTTTTGGTTGTACATCTCTCACCCACACCCATCTCACACAGCAGCCATACAGCGTTCTTGTGGGTGGTGATCCCAGCTGTGAGCGGCAGAGAACCAAAGCACAGTTGCAACAACAACAGAAGTCAGCGCGACGAGCGAGAACGCGGTTTGGGATATTTGTCTGGCTGCAGACAGCGCTAAGTCCCTGCTTGACAGCACAGCAGTCTCCAAAAGAGATTACAGCAGGATCACCAGATAATCGGTGAACTAAAATCTGGCTTCAACAGAACAAATTTAAAAGCAAATAAACCTGAGCTGGACTGGCTGGACATATTCCTTGCGAAATCGCTTCAGGTCTGCGCTGATGGGCTGCTCCCCCTTCTCGATGGCCAGCCTGTCTGCTTCAGTAGGCTCGGGCTCCGGGATTTCAAACCTACGAATAGAAGTACCAAAAACCCTTGGCAATTCAGATAGAACACAAACCCTTTATGCAGGACATGCAGAGCAACTGCATATAAAAAAAAAAAAAATTCAGTGCGGTGAAACTCAAGCACTCATCCAACATCCACTTTGCCTGGAATCCCCTCCTCCCCGGCTCCGTCTCGCTAGCACACTCAGTTCTTGCCCTGATAATTCGCTAGTTCTCTGGCCATCACAAGATGTCTAGACTAGGATATAAGGCTTTAAACTATCTGCTAGCTTGATTAAGTGAAGATTAGAAGAAATCTTAGGAGTGGCTTTATCACACTGTGTTAAACTGTTTCCATTAAGAGTCTGCGCCTTTCAAACAAACTGCTTAGCACATCTCCATTCTTTTTTTGCATTGAGACTTAGGCATACACACTCAGGATCAAATTAAGCAGTTCAAAACATCACCACCCCACAGCTGAGGCACGCCAAGTGCTCCAGTAATACTTAATTCAAGTAACTAATTTAACAAACCGGGAGAAGGAAGCTTGCAGGAAAAACTCGCGTTGCCGCATCCCATTTTAAAAGTTACCGGTTTACGAACGTCGCTAAAACACGTGTCACACGGCACCGAGAACCTGAGCAGAAAGGGAGCAGGCAAACAAACACAAAGCCGTTCAAGCGTCTTCAGAAAGGACGACCGCTGCTTACCTCTCAATCAGTAAGCTCAGCAGCTCCTGGGGCTTGCAAAACGAGCGGTACGTGGTAAGGAAAGTACGGACAAAATTGGGATCTGTAAACACAGAATAAAAAAATAACAGTAGAGTGGTTTTTTTTTTTTCCAATGGCAAAATATCAGAAACAATACATGTATACTCACAGAAAAAGTTTAAAGTGCAGAAAATATGCTAAGGTTATAAGCGAAGTACTGTAATTTGAAAGATACCAGAAATGATACTGCCTGTGAAATCTTTATTTAGTTCTTTGACACATTTCCCCTGGAAAAATATTCAACTGCACGTCCTATGCTCTCTCAAAAACTCTGTCTCAGTCTCGGCATGCGGAATGGCTTACGCTCCCTGAACACGCAGATACTCCGTGGTCTCACAAAGACAAAGAAAATACGGCAGAACTGGGCTGTCTGCTCTCTTGATATCAAAAATACCTATAGCACCCTGACAAAACACTCTTCTTACCAGTTCTTAAAACACCGCCAGCAGTGGGGACCTGCCCCAGCCACACCACTGCCCTCCGCAGAGCGGCCGGCGGGGAAAACGCGACCGGCAGCAGAGGCCTGACGAAGCAACTGCCTGCAGCAGCTCAAGACCTTGCATCTCCACAAGCCACCACCCCTCCCTCCCGCCGGTCCTCGCCGCTCCGGTAGGTGTGTTACCAGCAGACGTGCCCACCCGCAAGCTACCAGGCCACTCTGCTATGTTAGAAGAATTAAATATTAAATATTAAATAAAAGAAAAATATTGTTCCTTTAATCTCTTTCAATTCCGCTCGCTTGTAACGGAGATTCTTAGATGGTGGATAAGCAAGCTGATAAGCAAATCACTTTACTGCAAGCCACGAAGGGTCGCTCATCATCCGGTCCTAATCCCGACATCCCTGTGGCAGACCCCCTCCCAGGGGTAACAGCCACACTCTGTGATCTGTGGCAGCTTCCCGAGCCACCTGGGAGCAAACGAACGCTGAAATACAGGAAAACCAGGCCGAGAGAAGCGCATGCACATATGCTCACTCAAAAGTGGGGATTTTGGGTTGTTGGGGGTTTCTTTTTTCATGCTGTTCTGTAAATAAACTTCAATCTGTCAGCAGCAGGCGCAGGTAGCTTACACCAGCAGTCTTCAACGTGTGAGCAGTGAATTTCCTCCGAGGAGCTCACAAAAGATCAAGACAAACACTGCTTTTAAGAGGGCTTGAATTCCCTGCAGAGCTTCACTCAACATTTTTAAGGGATCCATATACAGGAACATTTGCGAGCTAAAAGTAATAGTGCTCTCATTCTCTGGTAACGCTGCTGAGCTTGCACCCTGCACTGCCCTGTTCCGCTTCCACATCACATCTACGTTCGCTCTTCCGTACTATTTATGACATTTTAAAAGTAAATCTCCCCCTTACCACTGAACAGGCAGGTAGTATCTCCGCTCTGCAGACAAGATCTGCAATTCCCTTAAATGAGGGCTGCTACTCTGCTCTCTGACCTGTGGAGGTTCCTTTATATTATTTTTTAAATTATACATTCTCAATAAAATAGAAAATACAAGCAATGGGCTTTTATAATACAAGCCACTAATAGCGGCTTGCGATTTAAATTCTAGAGTTTATTAACTCTGCACCTGCCACCTCCCATGGTGTTCTGGTATCAACTGGGAACTTCTTTTGGCATGACAGAGATCACTGTGTGAACGCAGAGCCTGTGTGCTGGAGGAGAGGCTGCTTCGAAGAAATCTGAAACTAATGCAAACCTACAATGAACTGACAGTTAAAAAAAATAAAATAAATATCCCAACTTGACCTAAATACAAACAAAAAGCGTCACCAAGATCTGCAGAGAGTCCCTCCACATGCTGTTAGTCATCAAAATGCCCCTCCGGAGGCTGAGGGACGGGATTTTGTTAGTCTTGGCTCCAAACGTGCTTTGGAAACAGCAGACAGAAACCCGAGAGGCAATGCTTTCAGTCCCAAGGCTGAAGTGGCAAGTACTTGTGCTACAAAAACCGAAGTTACGCTATGGAACCAATACCCACACACACAGTTCATTCAGGGAAAGAGCCAATTTTAAGCCACCAAAACCCATCACAATTTAGAAACGCATGACTTGGGACTCACAGACAACACAACTCTAGATGACCTGCACATCAACTAGTTACTGAGCCTCAATATGGAAAATGCTCTAATTTTTTTTTTTAATATACAACTCCACACTATCCAGCCTTAGTTTTCCAAAAAAGACTCACTTAAATACCAGGCAGTTTTGTAAAAAGCACCAAGAGGACTGTTACTATTTGACAAGTTTTACAAAAACGGCGTACCGCTTCCACCAGCGTCCTTGCGTCAGCTCCACTGCGTCCCCTTTCACCCAAAACCCAACATCTAACGTTTTCATCAACATTAGCACTTCATGTAAAGGTTTTATTTCTGTGGCTTTCAGAGAGAAGGAAAGCCTGCAGAATGCCAATTCTGATTTGCATCCTTTTCTACTGAGAGCTCCACAAAGCCGCAGGTTGAAGTACAGTAAATACAATCTCCAACCTTTTTTTCTTCCTCCACAGTCCCAGAGCCTGTAACAGCACCACTGCTCTAGCCACCGTGGTCTCAGGAAACACATTAGTGGATCCTATCAGACCATTAATACTTTTTTTTTTGAGGAGGGGAAGACAGGTTTGCATACGCAACAACTTCTTACAGCTTTGCCAGCAAAGCCAGTGGATTCGATGACAGACACTGGGTTGTTTTTTTTTTCCTGCAAATCTTGCTTTACATTTCACTACACACAGAAAAAACCCAAACAAACAAAAGATTAAAGGATTAATTTCATCAGGCATGCAAGCATGACCTTAAAAAACATATATGTATATATAAAGCAGAGGTCCAGGATACCTGCATACATATGGTACGTTAACCTTTCAATTAATTTCACAACGGTTCCCCCTTTGATGATAGGAATGCCATTCCTGCTTTGCAAGTTGTCCTCAAAAACGATGTTATCCTCCGAGTCTTCCACGACGAAACGATACACGGTGGGGCTGGGCAACCTCAGCGGCTGCTCATTTTCTTCTTGCAGCAACACCGAATCGAGCATCCTGTCCAGAGTGCTGCGATACTGGAGGGAAATCAGGGCGGCCATCCAATTACTCTTCTCCTCGGCGGACTTGGCAGCAAACAGGATGCTGTTTTCATCTTTCGACACCAGTTCAAAAGCATGTTTGTATTCAGATGTGTCATCTTTATCAATAATCTGTATTTTCCTCATGATGATTTTTTCCTTCAGCCTGTACTCCGCAGTGCTGTAACCAGGAAGCCGGGATTGACCGTGATTGGTTTTACAGCTGATCATTAATCCATCAAAGAGAAAGATGTGCCGTTCGTGTTTGGCTCCTATTTTCGTCAAGCCACCTTCCATTATGAATTCATTACAGCACTGCCCAATATCTTTGCCTTCCCAGCCATCAATATTTTTCTGGATTTCATTCATTTTCTTGATGGCCAAGTGCTTGCTTCTTATTTGTCTGTTGTAGAAGCGACAGACTGGCTCCCTTGAATGAATAAAAGAAAAAGTCACGATGGGCACATTCCACATTTACCATCCCAAGAGAGAAAAAACCCAACTAAATCAACACTTTATATCAGTTTATCAGTTTACATAAATCAACAGTTTATGTTGATGCTGAGAGGGCTGGAGCAGCTCTGCTGTGAGGCCAGGCTGGGAGAGCTGGGGCTGTTCAGCCTGGAGAAGAGGAGGCTCCGGGGAGAGCTGAGAGCGGCTCCCAGTGCCCAAAGGGGGCTGCAGGGAAGGTGGGGAGAGACCCTTCAGCAGGGCCTGGGGTGACAGGACGAGGGGTGATGGTTTCAAAATAGAGGGAGGTAGATTCAGACTGGACAGAAGGAAGACATTTTTTACACTGAGGGTGGTGGAGCACTGGCCCAGGTTGCCCAGAGAGGCGGTGGATGCCCCATCCCTGGAAACATTCCAGGCCAGGTTGGCCGGGGCTCTGAGCAACCTGATCCGGTTGGAGATGTCCCTGCTCCTTGCAGGGGGGTTGGACTGGGTGGGCTTTAGAGGTCCCTTCCCACCCGAAACCATTCCATGATTCTTGGATTCTATCACTAGTAATTTGCCCTAAATATGCCCTAACCAAGCTTACAGTTCCAAATAAACCACACGCACTGCTTTGGCTAGCGAAAGAATAAGATACTGGCATTAATCACAGAAGTGAACCGTGAAGGTTTCATTTACAATGAAAACTGGCATAAAGATATGCCTTGAAAAGGAAACAGACACATTATCTAACAAGAAAAAAAAGAAATTACAATTCCTTCTGCATCATTTATCTGCCCCTCTGCCAACCCTGGGAAAGCAGGGCGGCCCTGCGGATCCTTACCCCGGCCGCCGTCGCGGGGAGTGTTTGCTGTAGATGCGCTCCATGCTGCACTGCAGATTCAGAAGAGCAGTAATGGCTTGTTTCAAGCACTCCCGATCCTCTTCGTCTTCACTGCATTCCTGCAATTGCTGTGACAGAATAAATGTTTTTCTTTCAGATTTGACTAGCTTATAGAAGAGCAGGAAGGCTGACAAACACTCTTAGCGTTATCTGCAGTACTCGCTGAAGCCAGTGACTTCAAGTCAGTGGGAGAGTTATCAACAGAAGCGCACTCTGAAGTAGCGATGTGTGTAACTAAAAACCATTTCTCAGATATTCAGGAAAAATTAGCAGATTCTCAACAGGAGGGAGTTCAGAAAAATAACCCTTTACCCATTTACCAAGACGCAATGCTAATTGTCAGATATTGTTTTTTCCTGATAGCTCTTCAACAGCGTCCTGTTTCACAACTGCTTTTATCAAATAGCTTGGAGGTCTGAAACAGCCAAGAACTAAAGGCTGATTTATGTAACTACGCGTAATACTCCTTCAGTGAGTCAATCTCAACATTTCAGTGCAAAGTTAAGAGACAGAATGACCAAGTTTCTCTCTTTGCTTCTTACCACTCTAAACTCTGCCATCTTCAGCAAACTCAACTATTTCAAGAAGAAATGTCAATTTTGCACAGTGCAAACTAACAGTAAAAAAAAAAAAAAAAAAAAAAAAAAAAAAAAAAAAAAAAAAAGTCAGAAACTCAAGATTGGCTACTAATAGTAAAATGTAAAGACAGTGAGAAGCAGCTTATTTCCTTTTTGCAAAGACTCAATTCATCTCTACCACTAGGCAGAAACTTCTTGAATTTGGAAATTCAATAGGGTTTCACATCTCCAGACACTTGGTAGCACTATGCTTTGAGCAAAGTTTATTCACAGAGTTCATCTTTTCAGTTTTTTAAGGTGATCTCTCCTAAAACACTATTGATAATAAAGAAGAGAGAATTTTCTTTTACCCCCTTTCATGTTAAAGATACTATGATTTTTTTTAAAAAAGAAAATCCAAGCAAGTAGCTTGCTGGGCAAAACCAAGACAATACGCCACGCGGTTGTGGGTAAACTCTGTTTTACCTACATACTTTAAGAGAAGTCTTACTTACAATCACTCAGCAGTGAAGCCTCCTTTTCCTTTCCCCACTACGTTCCCTCAGCAAGGATATGTAGCTTCCTCTAAAAGTAATTGAGAGAACAGGATTTGACCTGACTGGTCCACTCTCTTCATGTAATTTAAGCTACTAAAATTTTTGGTTTTCACATGCCCAAATAACCTCCATATTAGAGAGATGAAAGTTTCATGGCCAAAAATTTCTGGGAAGTTTATGAGCTGAGGAACAGTACAGGGAAGGGAAAAAATTCTACCTCCATGGAAACCCTTCTTTTCCTTACTATCTGTCACAGAAATGCAAAGAACATAAAATACGGTGTGAAAAGCTACAGAGTCTGATAAAATACTCTTTCTCTTCGCGTATCTTGAGCAGAATTTCTTGCATCCCCTTTCCAAAGGGAGCTCTGTTTGGCACTTAACAGACATGAAATGTATTGCTTTTTTTTTTGTATTTAAAAAAAAAATAAATCACACACATGCACATTTGGAAATAATCTAATCCTCTTCTACACCTCAGTGCACAGATTCCTGAGGATCAGGCAGATTACCTGAAGCATTTCTCGTTCTCCATAATCACAGGACTAACATCTGCTTTTTCTTAGCAAGCATCTTTCCGACTAAACAGCAGATGCAAAAGCATAACGTGCTTGCTAGGCAGAGAAAATATGTCCATCTCTAGAAAAGGGAAAAGGAGGTCCTGCTTATGCCAGGTATATTTAGAATACCAGTGATGGCAAACCGAGAATATTAACTGTGCAATTTATTGTAGAGAAACTGTCAGAAGACAGTAATGAAGAACACTGCTCATGTAAAAAAACTATATAACGGTGATCCTGCAGAATACTGACCAGGGTTCCTCTGTCAGTCAGTGGCTGTCAATGATTAGGTAACAGCAGAAAAGATCAAAAGGCAAATTTCATACGTTTTGGATTGCCTGGTAACAACACAGCGAGTCACATGTAAGAACTGGGGATCATCTCCTGCCTGCAAGTCACATGAGAAGGAGGGACATACTCTACAGTCAGCAGAGGAAAGTCTCCTTGGGCTTGAACACGGCCTGAACAGACCTCTGCTTACCTTCAGGACTTTAAGGACAGATATAATGGCACCTTGCTCAGGATTTGGCTGGATTATATGGCTCCTTTTGTTCTTTGCGCTGCCTCCAATGAATATTGCTTCCTGGAATGCTGGTATCAACAGACACTTCATGAAGACATAACCAGAGCCTGAAAGTCTGATGAAATACTAAGCTCTCCTCTACACTGTCAGCATTACGGCGTAAATGGAAACGTCAAGTGTTTTAAACCCCAATAGTCTGACAAGCAATTAAAGATGTCACAACATTTGGGTTACCTGTTTGCAAGTTCTATCAACTTTCCATCACTACCACTATGTTATCCCTACAAGCCAGTTTTATTTCTTTAGTGTAACTTCCTTCAACCTTTGCAGTCATCAGCCAGCAACAACCTACGGCGGGTTCATTTTCTGTCAACAGTGGAACAAGCAGCCAACGTTACTGTGACATCAGTGTCAGCCCTCTGACTCAAGGTGTTCAAAGGGTACTTCCCGGGGAGCTCCCTGCGGCTGCTACGGAAAAGCAGACAAACAAAGAAATGCAACATGGGGGGGGTCTCTAAACAACACCCAACCCGTGTGCCTCTTGCTTAGGGAGATCCTGCAGCAGCAGCTGCACAAAACAGGTTTTTGCACCAAGGAAAAGAGTTCTGCACTTCTATAAATCATCCATTATTTTATTCACCTCCCAATTCAGTAGGGGTTTTTGATAACTTTTATTAGGAGCAGCAGTCTCAAACTTAGTTTCTCTCTTTTCAGAGAAGTTTTCAAAATCATCCTGTTTTCAGGATGTTTTCAAAAGACAGCTGTGATGGTTTAGCCTGAAACCAGGACAATATAAAATTAAAATATGAAACCTCCAACTAAAGTGATCACAACAAAAGATTCTGTATTTATCATTATTTATTATAGACCACTATTTAAGACCTCTGCTCACAAAGTTAGAAAGACTCAAGACAGGCAAGTGCCAGCCTCTGCAGCTGAATTCTAACTCTGTTCAGAAATCTTGTATATTGTGGATAAAGGCCATATTTCATTGTTTTCACTAAAATTATCTAGTTAAAAGAGACATTGTATAATATTATATTTCACGCAGCATCCTGCTGTATCATCCAGGTTAAAAAACAAATAAAAGAAACAACTAAATGTTTTTGCACCACCTGCCAGACCTATTCTTCGAAGACACGAGGCACTTTGAAGAACGTGCATGTATAATCTGATCCTGTCAACGCTAACCGGAGCTCCGCGCTCAGAGTCCCCAGGAGACAGAAAACCCTTGCAGCTCTGCAGATGTACGACAGGCTATCAAAACCAAACTGTCTTCCCTGCGCCATGGTTTAAAACACAAATAGTAACCACCCTTTCCTGTCACTGAAGAAAAAACTATGACGTTTGCATGCAAAGCATTTAATCTTACGTTTTGAAAACATACAAAACTCTGCTCAATAAGACCTGTATGTTAATGCTTCCCTAAAAAGCAGACAAACTACACAGCCTGTAAAACCAGTTAAATGTTGAGATTCTCCCAGCGCTACGGTGTATGATTTCATTTTTTAATTTCATACTGATGCGCTCCGTTTCCCAGCTCTAAGGCACAATGGCTCATTAATTAGCCTGACCTTCAGCATAATACAGGTCACGAATCCTATTATGTTTTTTAGACATGAAAGAAGAACACTTTCACAAGTTCCAGAGAATTACCGTTTGCGACGGACCCTTCCGGAAAGGGAACTTACACTATTTAGGAAGAGATGGATTTACCACGTGCTCACCTCACAGCAAGGCTGGCAGAACCGTGCCACGCTTTGGCTTTCACGCTTTAGTTCTTAGATCAGTTTATTTTCTTTTGGAAGATATCCTTTTGGGTTGGTTGCTTTTAAGCTTTGTTAACTCTTTTTCTAAACTATCAACAGAAATGCTTATAGATTTAAAATTTATTGAGACCACTTGGATTGAAACCTTTCTACAAGATACTGGTAATCTAAACACTGGAGATGTGTGGTTCACAGCTCAAAAAAAAAACCCAAATCATCCTTATTTTTACTTATCTAGATCAGGGTATATGAAAAATCACAGCAGACATAATGAAAACAAGACTGAACTTAAAAAAACAAAAAAAAAACAGGGGGAAAAAAAAATGTGCCAGGTATTAACTACAGACCTGCTCTTAAAACAACAAATTGCTATTGTTTGGTTGAGAATGTTTTAAGAAAATTTTATATTGTATTATATTTAAGTTCTGTGCTACAAAGTTTCCTTTTCTTCCTTCATACATGTAAATTATTTGAAATAGAACGGAAGGCTACGTAACATGCCTGCACAACACTGCCAGTATCACTTTTTACACTGAGAACCGAAAAGTGTAATTTCTGTTGCCATTAACAAAATGTCAGCTATAGCCACAGGACATTTCACCTGTTTAATGTAACTATATCCCCGCTAGTTAATAATTCACTTGCCCTTATAAGCATTACAAACTTTCCCAACACAATGGGGCACACAGAAACATTTTTTACATTACCCTCAGCTACTTTTAAGAAGCTCTGATCTCAGTATTCTTCAAGATCCTGCATTTTCTACAGCAATGCTATTTTTCCTTCTTCGAGAATGGTTATTATAGATCTCAGATGTTAAACTGCTGACTGCTGGCCTCTCCTCCTCATAACTCACAGCAAAAACATTTGCTTGTAAGCAGAAAGACACACGCTCGGTTACTTTTTGGCTTTTAGCTGTTGGACCCGAGGGAAACGTCTACTGATGGGAACCACCTTGCGAGCGCCACATCAGAATAAAATACGGGCAAGTGACCCGTGGCCAAAGCGAGAGAGGCTGTTCTAAAATAAGCAATGCCTCCACAGGCAGAATTGCTCTCAGAGACGGACCAGATGCCAAGCTAAACAACTTGTATGGTTAAGACCCCTCAAATACGTCCCAGGGATAACTTAATCATGTAAATCAGAATTCCATAAAGCTTGACATTTCATCAATGTCATTTCTCAGAAGATAGAAAGTAAGAAAATAATAGTGCTTACTTTAATTCCCCCTCAGCATGGAAAAAGTGTGGTAGGCAATGAAAAAATGATATTTTTTTGCTGTTCCATTTAGGACTCAGGACAAATGGCTGTAGGTTAAGAAGGGATTATTACGACTCTGTCGAAAGGAAGTGTCTCCCCAGCCCCCAAAATAAGATCAGCTGAGCCGTAATTGGAGTGTGGCTTGAGACTGAGAACAGCGATCTGAATTACCCCTGGCTTTTTCTGAACAGACAAAAAAATTCAGAACTCAGGGAAAGACGAAATTAGATTTGCCTATTACATTTTAAACTCATATTAGTTGACTTATATTGGAACTCAAGTTCAAAAAGGTTTGTTTAATAAAAGAGTTACCTCAAATGTTCATATCAGAGCAACAGATGCTTTTGAAGACTTTTTTCCATTATTTTACTTTTCAGGCACAGACCAACTGGTGTCAAATTAATGTTTTCACATCTAATCACCTGTTTAAAAGCTAAGATTCTTCACATTAAGAAACGTTTTTAGCAGGAAACAAGAATGTGGCTTCATTTACCTGTAGTAACTCAAAGTAGTGCAAACAATGATAGACTGGGATAAGCATGAGTCGTGGGAGGACATATCGTACAGCTTCTTTAAACCCTTCAGCGGTAGACTGAAAAGGAAAAATAAACAGGGTTACTTACACCGAAATAATCCAAACGGGAGTGGACAAGGCCCTGAAGTTAGGACTGCTTTGAGTGAGACAGTTGTGCTAGACATATCCAGGGTGTCCCTCCAGATCTACATTACCCAAAGCTTACACCTAGTAGTAAGGAAGACAATAAACTATGCAAAAACATTTTGGTCTAATGAGACAGTGAGATTCAGAGACAAAGAAACGTTCTGACATCAAGCAAACAGAACCTGTAGACACTCTCTTCCAGCACTGCAAGCACCCTTTTCCATCAACAGCTTCGGGTGGATTTTATTGCATACTCACTAGTAAACAGCAAAGTCTAATAAACTTGGCACCAACTTCCCTCTAAAGTCCTCTCCTACCAATCATGTATGCTGTGCTTCACTTTACATCCAATATACCACAGAAATACAGAGGTCTCAGCAAGTACTGAATAAATTAATATCTCCTCTCCTTCAAAAAATGAGATATGACTTAGGAAATGAATTAGAAATCCTTTCCGATTCCCACCAGTTAACTAACACAGTAGTTCAGACAGTACGATGAGGAGAGGGCTTCCAAAGGACGGTGAAATCCCTGCCATCTTCCCCACCAACACAACTATTGAGCAGGAACCGAATTACCTGATCCCCGCCTTCACGCCACAGCTTGGAGAAGAGGAGTATCCCTAGGAAAGCCCAAACCCTATGGCAAGGAGGATTACCAATTTAATTTGGAATAGGGCTTTGGGCTTTACATTTGCTAGGGAGGGGGGTAAAGGGTCTTACTTCATTCAGCAAGTAATATTTAAG
>WHYT01013986.1:0-14666 GCA_009806455.1 Tetrax tetrax
TTTTTTTTTTTTTTTTTTTTTTTTATGTGCCATGCTGGTATACTGTCCTTGACCCTATATATACTGCAACCATGCTATGCCATGACCTACAAGATCAATGAAAACAAAGGTTTGTAGAGTTTTCTCTGAGGAATACAGCACCATAATTTAAAACAAAATGAAATATGATTTGAGTACAATCTATTCTTCACTTGTTACAGGAGTTCACCTACAGAAAGTTTTTCAAAGTAGGAAAGTCAAATGTGACCAGGTCTTTGAGACAGTGGAACTAATGAAATATTTTTCTGGATGCATTCCTTTTCCCTGAAGCCTTACCTGCTGTATTCCATTAGAAAGAGTATATATATATATATGTATATAAAACTTAGTTCCCCTTATGAAACACTACAGAAAAGAAGGAAACTCTGGCTAGTTGCTTCCTAGTGAAGTATTGAATATCTGGGTTCCTCCTGCCTTTTCCTCACTGGCAGCAGTGATTTGCATCTTCATCCTCCAACTAGTGGCTCATTTTCAAGAAATATGACACTTCTTTCCAATTCCTGTGAAACTGGCCAATATGCTTAACAGTTTAGAGTGTTATGAAGAACAGAGTGTTGGCAAGAAGACAAATGGACAGCACGGTCATCCTGATAATCTAGTATTTGAAATGTGTGTGTAGTAGTAGCACAAGATACTTTCCTCTTCTCAGTCCCTAGAACATCCACATCACCTCCAAAGGAACTGACTGAATCCCTCAGGTTTGTATATGTGCATATATGTGTGTATGTATAAATACATATACACATAACTATACACACACTGGAGGGACAACACACAAATATTTTGTGAAGGGTTTTTTTCTTTAAGTCCCTCTGTTTAAGCTTAAAGAAGGTAAAAGGTACACAATTTTTAGAACAGCATTTTGTCATTCTTCTCATCACCCATGAAGAAAGATTACTTTTAAAAGACAGAGCCAATGACTCTGATTTGTCCAGTGGATGGCTCAAATTGCTATTGTTACAGATTTGTACATTTTGTATTGCTTTGTGTCACCTAATAAATACTTTTAAACTCAGCTATAAGTTAATTTATTTTTGACGGTACAAAATCAAACACAAGGCAATGGCGCACTGAAATTTACTTACTATATGTGTTTGCCTGCCATACTAATTAAGAGAATAATTTTCTGTCCTTTGTTTTTCTCCTGTTGGTGAAAAATAAGATCAAGCATTCTGGCAAAGATATAAGCATATGCTATATTTAGCTTAAAGACTCTTAATGTTCTGCATTAGAGTAGTAGAATGAATAATTCTTGCACAGGATCCAATACCAAAGAAATTTGCCAGTTGGCAGATTCTAAGTGTCTGATGTAGCTGCTATTAAATTTACCACACAGGAGTCTTTCATTTTACTTCTCTGAAAGCTACAACTAAAAAGCAACTAGTTACACAGGACCATTAATAAACCCCAACTAGTTACATAGCAATGGTAACTATAATAATAAACAGTAACTTAGAAGGAAACTGATAATGTTCTGAAGAATTTTAAAATCCCTAACGAATTATGTGACTATTATTAGTGATGGTGGTGTACATCACAAATTCCTTTGCTTTGCTTTCGTATTTTAAGACATAGAACAAATTCCTTTTTTTATCCATTAACTTCTATTTTTGCTAAGAATCTGCAGCTGATGAGGAAGCAGGCTAAAAAATTTTTTAAAAGGAGCAGAAGTTGGCTTGGGTTGCTGCCCAGTGTGTAGCATCTCTCCCTGATGCACCAAAAATGGGAATCAGTTTGAAGTAGGTAGCTTGTTTTACTCAGTGAAAACTCTAGAGTAAAGAGCTTTTAATTTATTATCTTTTGAATCCAAATGAAAGTCACTAATTAGTTGAAATTGCAATTAACCCGATCTAAGTAAATGGATAGACAATTACACTGTTATATGCTGGCGGCTCTGTATATAAAAATGGTAGCATAGATATCAATACAGAGAGTTTAAGTTAGCATTTATCCAATCATCGTAACGTTATCCAAACTATTAAAGTCATTTCCTCATGCTGTACAAGAAAGTACTGTAGGACTTTGAATCATGCCAGGCTACAGTGGGTGCCATTTGACTTTCTAATGCTTACTGTTACAGTTACAGCTGAGAGTGCTGTCCAACCTGACCTTGAATGTTTCCAGGGATGAGGCATCCACCACTTCTCTGGGCAACTCGTCTGGTTTTATTTAGTGAGGGGGGAGGCTACGGTGGTACCTTCTGTAAGAAGCTGCTAGAAGTTGTTCCTCTTTGTTCAGTGGACTCGGCTGGGCCTAGGGCAGACCCACTGCTGGCCAGGGCTGAGCCAATTGGTAGCAGAATGTTCTGTGATAATGCCTCTGTGATAACGCCTCTGCGATAATGTATTTAAGAAGGGGGAAAAAGAAAAGAAAAAGGAAGAAGAGATGTGAAGAAGCTGAAGTGGTGGCAGAGAGGGGGAGGCGCGAGCCTTGTGGGCCTTGCAGTCCTCACCCTCTGGCCTCTCCCTGGGCAGATGACTGGGCCCGACTTGGCCCGGCCCGGCTGCAAGAAGTGGAGAGGAGATCAGATGTGAAGAGAACCTGAGAAGTGTCTGCCTGCCGATTGTGAAGAATTTTTCGTCTGAGAGGAACAGCTGCAGGCCAAGGTCAATGAAGAAGGAAGGGGAAGAGTAATGCAGCTCCTGGCCGAGATTCCCCTGCAGCCTGTGGTGCAGAACATGGTGGAGCAGGTTGTCCCCCTGCAGTCCATGGAGGTCCATGGAGGAACAGAGATCCACCTGCAGCCCTTGGAGGACCCCACACTGTGGCAGGTGGATTCCTGAAGGAGGCTGTGGCCCGTGGAGGGCCCACTGGGGCAGCTGTTCTGAAGGGACTGCACCCCATGGAAGAAATGACCCAGGCCGGAGCAGTTTCAGGAAGGACTGTAGCCCCTGGGTGGGACCCAACAATGGAGCAGGGGAGGAATGTGAGGAGTTCTTCCCCTGACAATGAAGCAGTGGCGTAAAACAATGTGTGATGGACTGACCTATTCCCTCTTCCCCCCTGTGCTGCCTCAAGTGGGAGGAAGGTAGTAGAGATAATGTTAAGCCCAGGAAGAGGGAGGGACAGGGGGAGGTTATCTTGTTCTGTTTTTGCTTTGGTTTTAGTAATAAATGAATAGTTTTCCCCAAGTTGAGTTTGTTTTGCCTGTAACAGTAACTTTAAGGATTTCTCCCTGTCCTTATCTCAAACCTCAAGTCTTTTTTCTTGTATTATCTCTCCCCATTCTCTCAGAGGGCGGGGGTACTGAGAGAGAGACTGCATAGTCTGGTCCCGACTGGGGCTAAACTACAACAGCAACCTGTTCCAGTGTTCCACCATCTTCATTGTAAAAAAGTTTTTCATTATGTCAAGTCTGAATCAGCTTCCTTCTGTTGTAAAACCATTACCCCTTGTTCTTTCACAACAGACCCTGCTAAAGGCTTTCTCCCTATCTTTCTTATAAGCCCTCTTTACGTACTGAGATATTGCTATAAGGTCTCCCCAGAGCCTTCTCTTCTCCAGGCTGAAAAGCCCCAACTCTCTCAGCCTGTCCTCACAGGAGAGGTGCTCCAGCCCTCTGATCATCTTCATGGCACTCCTCTGGACTTGCTCCAACTTTGAGTTAGGAAATCCTGTAGTAAGTTAGTATGAATCTTGACATTCTCAAATCTGTAATTAAGTTGTTGTTTTAATAGTAACATGCTTCACTGAGTTACTTTCTTAATCTTTGAATTGGTTCATGATTAAGTGCTGCTAAATTTAACCTGTGATTTACCTCACACTATCAATAAGCCTTAAATTGTTGCCGAATCATCACCATGTGAAATATTTCATCCATGATAGAGCAGATAAGAAGAATAAAAGAAAAAATACACACACTGAATCAGTTGTTCAAACACTCAAGAAATAATGATATTACTAGAAAATGCTATAATTAAAGGCTATTGTACATATATGTGTTGTCAAGTTAGAAACCCAGAAGAATGAGGAATGGTTTGTATGAACAAGGTCAGATGACAGGTACAGCTCTCTTAGGCCAAAAAAATGAGGATCGTCTGAAAAGACAAGATTACACAGCTACTTGGTACCTGCCTGCCTTTTTTCTGTAGACAAAAAAATTCGTTTACCACTGCCGGTCAGCAGTCTAAATTGTCTTATCTCAATAAAACAGGACATTTGCAGATTATACTCTATTTTGTTTCTGAAACTGTACAAATTGAAAGACAAACTCCAAAACTATTGGAATATTATATATAAAAACTGATTTTAAAGAATGCAACAAATTATGTTACATTAGTCCAAGCTGCTGTCAAGAAAGAGTGAACAAACTTAAATGAAATGAGCATTGTGTTTATCTGTATGCCGGTAGATTTATACAGACAAGCACACAAATATTGGTCCAGAAAAGAGCAAATAAAGATGTCGGCAAGCAAATACAACACTTCTGGATTGCCTTTAGCTACATTACTTAAACATACATGCTCTGAACATGCAATGAGAGGAATACAAGCTGTTTAGCCATACTATCATTTTAGCATATCCACTTAAAGGTAAACAATAAAGCAAGAACTATTTGCATAAGCATAATTTTCTCAATAATGTTAATTTGGTTTTAATTCAGTTAGCACTATTAGAAAACCTTATTGTTGACAAGTTAAATCTCAGGACAGAGTCAAGAACACCTCAGTCTGAAGTCCTGAGCTTTCACTACAATTTTACATTTCTCCAGATCTTCTCATTGCAGTCTTAAGGGTCTATTCATTACTTGAACTAGTTGATGGTTTCCATTGAAAGACTGCCAATATTCACTGGGATGCTCCAGCTATGTAGTTAATATTTTACTGAATAGTTCCCCAGGATAGAATCCCATTTGTGATATTCAGTAAACATTAAACTCCACCAGAAACATCGCACGTTTGAGACATTCTATACAATAAATGATCAGCTCACTTAAGCATATAAGTTTAGACACTCTTGAAGCTCAGGAGTATTTCTGTAGTTAATTGACTTAATCTCTGCAGGGAGGATATTTTTGAAAAACAGGACTATTACACGCAGTTGAAGCTGAGGAAAAAATAGTGTTACAGACTGAAAGAAAATCTTATCAGGTATGTATTTTTTTTGAGTTTATTCGATGGCATAGTTCAGACATCCTAATAAATAGTCATTCTACTAAGAAAATTAATCTGCGTTTTGTAAAAGGAAGGATATGAGTGCATGAAAAAGTGTTCACAGAGGATGAACATGGATATAATACTGTTCCGATTTTTTTGACCTTTAAAAGCAAGAGACACTTTCATTTTTATAGAGTGCAATAACTCTAAGCTGTATTCTGCAAGAATCTCTCCAGGGTCACCAGCTCCCCTGCAAACATCTATGTTAGGGCCAGCATAAATTTCCAAGTAAGGCTCTGAATTTTTCTGACCTTTAACAGTTTAAATAACAGAGTGTCGGACACCCTGTAGAAAGGGACTCAGCACTCTCTGTGTCCTAGCTCTCCTAGCTGGCATGGAAAGACCCTTTATTCAAAAGAACGCACACTTACCTATTTCCTACATGTATGTGGATCTCTGCAAGCTTCTACCAAGTGCTCTGCATTATCTGAACATGTATTTTCCTGTGGCTGAGTATAATTTATAAAATATAATTAATTGCACATTGCCCATTTTCTAGTTTTTAGTTTTGGTTGACTGCAAATGAAGTATAAATCTTTTGTCAAGATTTCTTTGGTTAAAAGCTTGTCTTTTTTTAAGATGAAGTTACTCTGAAAGATGTTAGATGTTTCAAATAAGATAACAGAAAAGGGTTATTTTAAAATATGTAAAAATTAATAGCCTGATCACTGGCCTTCAGAGCACGTACAAATTTTCCATTGTTGCTTGCTGGCAATTTAAAAATATTTTCCCTATGCAGAATAAAGGAAGAATAAATTTTTTAATGTGTGATAGGAGCCTGCTTGCAACCTTCACTATGCAGCTGCTTTTTATCAAAGCATTTTTTGATGACCTGTAACTCAAAAACCAGCTTGACAGATTTAAATTCATAATTTTCAGGAAATATACACATTTGAGTGACACTTTGCAACAAATCCGTTATCACTGCACGGACTATAGTCTATATAAACCATACCAACCTTCATAGCTAGGATTAGCTAGGATAGCTTTTGCTAATCCTCTCTTTACTTCTCTCCACCGTCTTTCCCTTCCCTGCTGCACCAAGCATAAATGACTTACTTGCATATTTTAAGTCCTTATGACCTATCTCTGACCAAACTTGCATCTCTTATGTGAAATCAAGACAGTGACTCCCACCTACAGTTTTGCTCGCAATGCCTTAATGTATATTTGATGATATATAGCTATTTTTTGACAAACATCTTCCTGCTTTTTCACAAACCATCTTGAAGGAATGGAAGACATACTCTTTTAATTCTGACCCCTTATTTCTGTAAAATGTCAAAATTATCTTTCTTCAAATCTCTTAAATCTGTTATATCATTTGCAGCCCATAATGGGTAGGAGAATCAGGTATTGTGACTTAGATGTACCCCTCACATAATTTCACCCATCTTGGATATCTCTAATTCTTCTTAATCTTATACAACATAGCTATATTGTTTCTTTTAACACATCTCGTTCTCTGTACTTGATTGCTGAAGGGCTAGTTCTCATTAGAACCAGTCAGGGATAATTTTTCCCTTTCCTATTTTTAGAATGTTAAGATTCTAATATGGCAGGTTTTGGGAAATTTCAAGTATCCTGAACTTCATCATAATGTCTAATGCCACAATGAGTACTTGGAGTCTGGTGCTGGATTAATAAATAATGACATGTCACTCTAGAGGCTCTGACATACTTTTCTGACAAAATATGTTAGTGACATGGAGAAATTACATCTTGGAGTTTTAGTTACATATTAAAGCCATTTATCTTCTTCTTGAAAGTCTAAAAATACACTCTCAGTTGGCAGCTGGCAGCATAAGAAATTAGGGGCACTGGTTTATTCTGACCACAGATTCTGAAGTGTGATAACTACCCACACCTCTTTTCTTATTTATCAACAGGCCTTTTCATTTACACTTCCTTACCTTGTATTCCATCTTTATTGAAATCCTCATGTTATACCTGTAGACAAATAAAAAGATAGTTTAACTTGTTTTCCTGAAATTAAGTAAAATACTATATATAATAGAAAATAAATTAATCTAATCTAAGTGGAGCAAGTGCTGTCTTCTATTTTGACTTATACCAGCATTTCAGAAATTAAATGTAAACTTTCCATTGTTCATCTTCCCCTTCTTTCTACAGAGAAAACTGTTTTCTGAATCCTAAACGGTCACCATGGTTGATGTTTTCCTGCTTTCACTAGGCAAAAGACATGCAGAAATACATCAGTCAGACATGATACAGACTTTGCATCAAGGTGGTAAGTCATGCCAATTTGGGCCTTTATAGCATTAAAAAAGTGACAACGTGTTTCTCCAGTAGAATGCAATAATATGCATGTCATTGAAGTATAAATTAACTAAGTTTTTCCTAGCTGAAAATAAGAGAAAATCTATTCAGTCTTCCTGTGATATAGCTGCTGTCTATTGTGGGGCTAGCAAAAGGTTAGAAACACAGTCTTCAATTTTTTGAGATTCTTGCCATTTGTCAAGCTCAATTTCCATGTAACAAGCAATAAGATGAAGTTATAAAATGATGCTTCACAGCAAAAGTTTGAAGCAATATAAAGTTATGTTCATCTGGGAATGTTGCCATCAATCCCTGCTTCTCAAATAATTATGCTGAGATGGCTTTTATCTGAGGTGTAGAATTTGAATCGTAAGCATGTTTTATAATTGTTATCATTTAACTGGATTTTAAAAGTGGAATGATAATGGTGAATAAAAGATGTAATTAGCCTTTCCCTGGTAGTTACACACAACTGACAACACATACAAATCCCCTGTTATTTTGTTTGGGCAATCTGATAATACGATGGACAGCAATAAATAGCTGATAGAGTGTTAATTTCTTCGATTGCTGTATCTGTTTCCAGGGTCTGAGCGTTGGTCTATACACTTAGACTAGTATGGATAGTCACAGATATATCTGAATGGAAGAGGTATTTTACAACCATGTAAGACAGAAGGGGGAATAGATGTACCACTATCTGTGTGTGTATATAAACAAAGTGGATTTTCCTTTGCATGTTGTGGTGTTTCTTAAGAAAGTGTTTTTCTGTGAAAATTGAACTAGTTTTGGGAGCAGCTATGAAGAGATGGCTCGACAGAAATTAATATGGTGAGGCAGCCTGTTATCTGGAAATAAATAATATTTTGTTTCATCTTTCTGCTGCCATAAAGATTACTAAATTCTTAGGATTTTCCTCACTGGGACACCAGTAATCTTGAAATGCTTAATCCTGGATTAATTCTCAAGCTTGTCAACTTTGCTGGAGATTCTTGCATTGTCCTTGATTAGCATTGTAATTAGATAACCATGTCCCAAAGTCATATTTTCCACCTCATCGACATTTCACTATGAAGTGTTCATCTACCCTGCAAATTAATTGCGTATTTTCTTAAATAGCTACATTGGATCCCATAGACATGTAGTTTTTTACACATGTATGCTACATATACAGAACAGGAACTTACGTGAATTAAGTTTCAGTGAGCCAAGTTCACACTCAGTAACATACATAAATCCAGAATAACATCATGATTATGGGGAAGCGTTGTTTCTTCCCCAGTCCCTACTTTGTGTTTCTACTATTGATCTAGCATTTTCAATCTTTAGATCAGTTCAGAAATTCAACATAATTGTGATGGTTTAGCCCGAATCACCACACAGTTTCTCGCTCACCCTCCCCCTCCCAGGCGGGATGGGGGAGAGAATTAGGAAGGAAGGAGAACTCATGGGTTGAGATGAAGACAATTTACTAAAATAACGAAGGAAAACTACAATAATAACAGAATATAAGGATATTAAAATATACAAGGTAAACAATGTATGTTTTCTCACCACCCGATGTCCCAATGACCGATACAGCCCGTCCCGAGCAGCGATCACGGAAACAAAACTGAGCGGCAAGCAAAGGAGCAAAAGGGAGCCAGCAAGGTAGAGGGAACGATGCCAGCAAACTGAAGAGAAAGATGGATGCCAGGAAGGCAGATACCCGCCCCGGCCAGCCCCCACTTATATACTGAGCATGACGTTTATGGCATGGAATACTCTCTTTGGCCAGTTTGGATCAATTATTCTGTCTGTCTTTCTCCCAGCTTCCTGCATCTGCAAATTAGCAAGACTTGGAAAGCAGGACGGTGTCCTTGGTCTCATTCACAACAACTCATATCATCAGGGTGTTTATCAACATTCTTCACACACGAAATCCAAAACATACCAGTTACTGAGAGGAAAAAATTAACTCCATCCCTGCCAAAACCAGGACAATAATTGAATTCATACTAGGTGTTAAGAAAGAAGTAAGGATCTTCAGAGTCTTCAGAAGCAAAGACGTACCAATACCAGAGTGCTGAATCTAAGGGATGTGTGGATGAATTCTAGCTTCTCTGTGTAACAAGCCCAGCAGTTCCTATAGTTCACATATTGTATGGAAAGACATATATGCTTTCTAAGATAAAGAGGGGTTTTTTTTGTTTGGCTTTGGCTTAGTGCTAAACTGCTGGAGCAACTTTTAAATGTTTGGGGTTTGTTTTTTTAAAATTTATTTTGCATTTGATGGGAACATTCCTATTGCTGATTTCTCATGTCTATTAAATTAATCGCTATGGAACAACCATCCAGCTGTTCTATCAAGTGACCTCTGGGCTTTATTTTTTAGAGTACTGAATAAGCAAACCTGCAATAAAAAATCAGGGGGAGATGTAGATGTTCAGCATTTGGGGAAAAAACAGGAGAGAAGTTATCTTATTGCCAGGCTGACTACTCCTAAAGGATGAATCATACAAAATTCACAACTAGTTATAAGCTACTTTGTAATTATTTCCATGTATATTGTTCTTGTTTTTTTGTTGTTTTTTTTTTTTTAAAAATGACCCTCCAATATTTGAATTACTCATTAACTGCATTTTTTGTGTATAGCTGTTTATATTGCAGTAAGAGCCATCCCCCCACACCTTGAATGAGGGAGAGCAAGAGAGATAGGAACTGGAAGATGTAATTTATTTATTACTGTAATTAGCCTGGTAAGTAGATGCTATCAGATTTAGCTGATGCAAGTAGTAAGTTTTTACAGTTAGGAATTTACTTTTAATATTCAAGATCTTTTATCTTGAGCACTTTTTGAGTCTCTTCTGGTATGAAAGCTTGCTTTGAAATTTCTTCCCATAAAAAAAACCCCACACACTATGGTTATTTTAATTGTGTAAACTTGTAACAGATTTAAGAGTGATTTCAGACTGTGCTACACTAATTGTGTGTTCATAGTAGTTCTAAACTACAACTTTCTTGCCTATTTTATTTTCTTCATTAAGACTTTAATCACCAATCTGTAATGCCTGCATATAGAAAGCACAAATATGTGTTGATGTTTTTCTTATTTAATCATGTGAGTATAAAGGTTATGGCCAGGATTTTTTTTATTGTAGGCTCTCTTATAGTGTGTTGTCTTGACATGTTATCTCCATGCAATATATAAAACTACACACAATGTGACTGAACTTCCTTTAAAAATTCTATCCACACCATTGAGAGATATAGATCCTCATTTGTCAAGTCTGAAAAATTTATCTAATTTGATTCACAGCTTTGTTGTCTACTTACAGTACTTCAAAAATAGTTCCTTGTATTTAACTGAAAATTATCTCAAAGTTTTCTAAAAGGAAAATGTTTTCATGAATATTCATTGATTGGCATGAAAATGGGAAGTTGAAGTAGTGTATAAGCAATGTTCTTAAAATATTCAGGGGCAGAATTATCCATATTGCACTTGAGTAGGCAATTGCCTATTGATGAAAATTAATCTGAAAAATTAATTTGGCATGGTTCAGATCTGGAAATTCCCATACTTAGTGAATCAAAAGCTGGATCTAAAATCCACATCAAAAAGGCTTATCACCAAACACGAAAACACAAGAGAAGCCTTGAAAACAGCAGGGTGATGAAAACTGGCACAGAAGGCCTCTGAAGGGTAACCTGAATGTCAACTTTGATCAATGTTGATGAATTTGTTTGTTCAGCTCTTTTGTGCTATGACTCAAAAGTATTGAATGGGCCTTGGGGGGATATATTCTGTGCAAGTAGGAGTAAAATGGTAATACAAAGTGTGAACAATTATCACCTAACATTGCTTGAAAATTAGCTATCTTATAGATACGTTATGAGCCAAAAATGTCAGCTTGACACACTGTTACCGTTTTTTTTCCTAGACTTTTGAGAAGAAGTTACCCAAATCTGAGCTGTGAAGTGTTTAGGGAAAAGAATGAGGCGGGGAGCTAGAATGACCTTAGGCCATCAAACACAAAGCATATCTGTGCTGAGCACTTTAGATGACTTTTCTACTGGAAACAAAGAAATGAAACTTTACAGTGCTGACCTGTAAAATCAGAACTCACAAAGAGAGTGAGGAAGGTTTGTTTGTTTGGTTGGTTGTTTTTGAAGCTGAAAGTAATAGCTTTGCTCTCAGAAGAAGAAGAACACAATCTAGTTTCCTAAAGAAGACAATAGTTCTATCAGTGAAGTAGAGCTACTTTATTTGTATTGATACAAATCGTGCAATGAAATCTGTTTTCCACTTGGTGATTTTTCATACAAGCTCATGGTGAGAGTCCTTATCCTCCGCCAAAACCCTAAATAATTTGAAAAAGAGTCTAATACACTTGAAAATGGCCTTATGTCTGTGGAAATCTATTGATGGAAGGGAAGAAGACTCAGCGATTCTGTTAGTTTCCTTCTGTCACCTATCAACAAAAGCCACGTCTTGAGATTTACCCCAGGACTTTTCTGCTTGAGCACTTGTAGGAGATGGAAACTAAATTCTAAATTCTTCTTTGAGTTTCTGCATGACTGGTTTTTGAGGGATGCTAAAATATACTAATTTTTTTTCTGGCAATAACACCATGCTTTCATTTGGATCATTGACCACTGTGCAGCAAAAAGTGATTGAAAGTTTTGCTTTCAGCTTACTGACAAAACATTATCATAGATTTCTCAAGAAAAAAAATAGAAAAAAAATGAACTCCAGTCTCTTCTGTGTTAAAAATAATGAAATGTATTTTAATCCTATAAGCAATATGTTTGTGATAAAGGCCAAGTTCAAAATAATTGTGGACTTTAGCAGGTCTGTGCTGTTACTGCAAAGAGTTGGCATATTCTCCATGACTCAAATTTCAACATGAATTTCAGGTCAAGGTAGATGTCTATGTTGGCTGTGTTGTAGGCCACTATGAGAGAATAAAAGATGCAGCGTGGAGAGCTGCAGGCTCACAGACTTCCTTTATCATTAAATTCAAAGACAATGCTTGGATTAAATTTGATTTGAGGTTCTCACCCTTGGCACCTGCCTAAGTTGTGTTGCAGCTGTGATCAGGTCAGGCCACGTGCCTTGTTGCCCCTAGTCTGCCGTCTCAACCACCCAATTATCACAACCTTACCTGGCTATTGCCCACCCATGCCCCTGCCAGAACCAGTCCTGACTTTGACCCTGTTCAGCTCATTGGGACACAGAGTGACTGCGCCCCTTTGAGGAGGGGGGTATTGTACTCAGAATGCTAAAATAGTCCATACATATAGATGTTTGTGCATTTTTTTTCCCTTCAGCATTATTAATCTGTACTATGGCCAGGCAGCAGCACTAGAAACAATATTCTATCACGTAGGTCTGGAGTGGCATAAATTCTTTTAAAAAAAAAAAAATTAAGTACTGCTCTGACTCATATGCTGCCGTGATAAATGGGGAAGTTGAAGAAAGATGTTATTCTGCAGTGGTTTATATAAATTTATGGCATTTTCTGGCTTTTCCATCTTGTCATCCTTGCACTGCAATTCAGTTCAAGGGCCTGAATCTGTCCTGGTTTCATATATGAAATCAACTATCAGAGAAAGCAATAAAAAAGAATGGATCAAAATATGTTCAAGTACTGTAGAAAGCCATGACTCTGGGGATGGCAATATGCAATGTCAATTAATTTGTTAAGACATGAGTATGTTCTTACACCGTGGCAACTTAGGTGATTCAACAAAATGAGCATTTTTCTACTGCACACAGTGCAATTGCTTTAAGCCAAGTAATCAATTATATGCTCTTTAAAGTGACTGATGTACTAAATCACTTCTGCAGGAACATTCAGAATGAACAGATTTTTAAAGACTCGAAGTAATTGTTGCTGCTCAAGTTTTCTCCTAGTCCCTTTTCCCCACATTTCTCAACCTTAATCTTTTTTTTTTTTTCCTCAAAAATAAACAAGAACAGACATGCTTACCTGCCTGAGATCCTTTGGAGAGCTCAGAAGGAGGGTGTTTCATCATTATGTGTACATATGTGCACACACACATGAATGGGCTCAATTAATTCTCATCTGACAGCCTGATTTTCACCAACTGCCACTTACCCAGCTGCTCCCATTAACTGTAGTAGAGGTGGCCCACCATTCAGGCCAACTGAACAAGAATCACACCTGTGCAACTTTTCCTGGGAAAAAAAAAGGGCTCATTTTGAGAGCCTTCAGCTAAGCAGCAGCTTCTAGGATGTTTCCCTCCAAACTTCCAAGCCTGTCTGAAGTTTGCATATCAGTCATTACAGCCCAAAGGCTTTGTATATCAGCATAAAGACATGAACTTGGAAAGCCGGTTAAAATTTGCTCTTCACTTCCTGTGATCTGCGCAGCTCCTTTGCAACTCACTTTCGCAAATAGTGCATGAATGTCTGTGACTATGCTCCTCTCACCTTCATTTCAAAGGGGCTGAGTATTTTAAACACAGAAAATCCATTAAAACAACCCAGGACCTTGCACACAATAAACTGAGTATTGTCCAGGACAAGTGTCAGTGCATGGGCGGAGGTGCGATTTCCATGTCTGTGCTCCAAGCTGACAAGCAGTGAGCCTGCCTGTGTGGGGAAACAGACAGCTGCTGTGTTCTACCAAAGTAGCTGAATTAATACACACCCTCTCTTCTACGTGAAAAATGAAGTAATTCCCCCATATAATATATACAGTTTTTATTCGGTTATGAGACTTTAGTCCCATTTTATGTCTTTAATTTATTATGCGATGCCCAAAATAGTACATTTGTACTATATAAGTTTAAATATTTCATTCTTTTTATTTTTTTTTAATATATTTAAGCCCTTATGGGAAGAAATTTGAAAACCTGCTTTATCTGCAATATCCCGCCTAGGAGCCAGGAATGAGATGTAGAGGAATGAAATATTAAAATAAGATTGAGTTAAAAGGAAAAATCGGTCCATGACCAGTAGGGTAAATAAATTCTACAGCAGAGTGTAGCAATTGTGTATTAAAAGTAAAGGGGAACTTAACTGGAAAAAAAAAAAAGAGACAAGAAAAGAAAAAATCCTCAAACACAAAAGCTAATGAAACCAATCACCTTTGTCACCAATGCAAAGGCTAAAAACGTAACATAATGAAAAAATAGTTTATCACAGATCTGATCCCTGTTCTCATTATAAGCAAAGGGGATTTT